>PVJO010025246.1:0-22988 GCA_004026905.1 Hystrix cristata | reverse complement strand
TACTCTCTCTGACATTTTCCACCGTGACTCTGTGTGACAGGTGCTGCCACTGAATTGGGGACCCAGTTTGTTTACTATGAAAAAACAGCTCCTGCTGTGTGTGCATAGAATTCCAGCTACTCAGGAGGCTGAGGCAGGAGGATTACCAGCCTGGGCAATTTAGTGAGACTGTCTCAAAAAAGTCGGATGGGGATGTAGCTCAGTGATAGAATGCTTGGCTAGCAAGTATGAGGCCCTGAGTTCGATCCCCAGCACTGCCCTCCAAAATCCCTGTAAAAACAAGGAAAACAAAACCCCCCAAGGAACTACTCCTGCCATGGAGGAATTTGTAATCAAGCTGTCCAGAGGGAGAGGACCGAGTATGAACAGTGGAAAGTGGAGTGATTTCCTGGGCGGGGAAGAAGAGCCCCTTGAATTGGGGCTGGGACCCAGAAGTCAGGCCCGAGGAGGTCTGAGGCCAGCCAGGATGCCTCCTCCTGGGCTGTGTTACTGTGTGCTGCCCCGGGACTTTACGCTGCCTTCCAGGTGTGCACAGTTGACGGCCCCTCCCGCGTTCCCCTCCCGCTCCCCACCCTCCTTTCTCCTCCCCTCCCCTCCCCTCCCCTCCCCTCCTCTCCTCTCCTCTCCTCTCCTCTCCCCTTCCCTTCCCTCTTGTGAGCCCCCATGTCCGGAGACTGATGCGGGCGGGACTTATACCAGGTTTTCCTGAGGAAATAGTCACACACATGCAGAAAGATTTAGCTGTAACCGTTTTTTAATTTTTTTTTCTTTTATGTAGTGGGGGTATTGAGCTACATCCCTAATCCTTTTTAGTTTTTATTTTCAGATAGGGTCTTGGTAAATTCCTCAGGCTGGTCTCCATTTGAGACCTGCCTCAGCCTCCCAAGTAGCTAGGATTATAGGTGTGCACCACCACGCCCAACTTCCTCATCCTTTCTTAACTTTACATGACATTGGCAGTTTTTATTTTATTTAAAATCTATTTATTTTGAGACAGGGTAGTTCAGCCTTGCCTTGAACTTATTATGTAGCCCAGGGTGTTGTGGAACTTGCAGTGATCCTCCTGCCTCAGCCTCCCGAGTGCTGGGATTGCAGGCATATGACAGCACAGCCAGCAATAACCATCGTATTTTATGTTTTCATCTTTCCCAGTCTCTCATTGCTCCTGGCTCTGAAGGACCAGCACGAACTTGTGCTTATCTGTTGGATGGTCATTCATGGTACACTACCTTCTAATCTCTTGATTCTGAGATTTGACAGTTCTGATTTTCTGCACTGAGAGTTGCTTGGATCAGTAGCAGGCCTTGGCAGTGTTGTCCTGTCCCTGGTTGAACACGGCCGTGCGTGTGTGCAGGGCTGAGCTGTGCGGAGGACGGCCGGGCTGGGCAGCACCCCCACCTCTCTTCCACACAGGGCCATCCTTCAAAGGCGCTCGCTCTTTCTCTCAGGTCTATATCCGCACACCTTCTGGTGAGGTGCAGACAGTCCTTGTCCAGGACAGCCCGCCCGCGACAGCCACGACCGCCTCCACCACTCCCTGCAGCAGCCCTGCGCCCCGCACGCCCCACCTGAGCGGGACCAGCAAAAAGCACTCGGCTGCCATCCTGCGCAAGGAGCGGCCGTTGCCCAAAATCGCGCCGGCCGGGAGCGTCATCAGCCTGAATGCTGCGCAGCTGGCGGCGGCTGCCCAGGCCATGCAGACCATCAACATCAATGGTGTCCAGGTCCAGGGCGTGCCCGTCACCATCACCAACACTGGCGGTGAGAAAGGCTTGCGGCTAGGGTGTGGCATGGGGACCCGGGCGCGCAGGGACACCCCAGGCCCAGGGCAGCAGGACAGTGCTGTCACTGGCCTGGTCTCCCTCGCCCAAGCTGGCCTGTGTGTTTCTTCCCACTTGGTCCTTAACAGTAGTGCTGCGACATGGAGTAAGTCATGCTGTCCCCACTTGACGGCAACAGATCTGGAACACGGTGGAGAAAGTGGATGCCTGGGCACTTTCTGAGGGCTGCAGGAGCCCGCGCTGGGCTGGTACAGGAGGGCTCCCAAGAGTGCAGCCAGAGGCTGGCTGGCCAGGAAGTGGGGGAATGGGGCTTCTGCCTCATGGTCCTTGGCATGCTGTGCCTGGGCGAGAGACAATTTTCAGGGCCGAGGGAGCTTCCAGAGTCTCCTATCCCTGTCCTTAATGTGTTTGTGGCCTTTATGAAATTTGGTTTCCTCATTTGATGGACCCCAAGGAAGATGAGGCATCCTGGAGGGCTTGCGGCTTCTTTTTTGTGGCACTGGACTGAACCCAGGACCTCCACACTGACCTATGTCCCCAGCCTTTCTTTTATATTTTATTTTTGAGACAGGGTCTCACTGAGTTGCTAAATTACCTAGACCGGGCCCAAACTTACAATCCTCTTGCCTCAGCCTGGCAGAGTGCTGGGATCGTAGGCGTGCACCATGATACCCGGTTTGTTTCCTCACTTTTATTTTTTTTTTATTTTTTTTTTTTGTGGTGCCGGGGATCGAACTCAGGCCCTTGTGCTTGCAAGGCAAGCACTCTAATCACTGAGCTAAATCCCCAGCCCCATCCTCACTTTTATTAACAAGAAAAGTCCGGCAGGTGTGGTAGCACACGCCTGTCATCTCAGGAGGCCGAGTCACAAGGATCAGGAGCTCGATGCCAGCCTGGGTAACTCAGACCCTCAGAATAAACCTTTTGTTAAATTAAAAAGGCCTGGGGCATGTGCACAAGTGCTAGCCTAGCCGTGTGAGGCCCTGGGCTCAGTCGCCAGCACCACAACCAGTCGACCCGCCCCAAAGCCCTGGAGATGTTCCTGGAAGCCGAGGACTTGGCTGGGGGAGCGCCCTCCTCACTGCGGTCTTGTGGCCGTGTGGCTCCACTCTGCACTGCTCCAGGGCTCAAACCCAGTCGCCCTACCACTGAGTTACATCTCTGGCCCTCTGATTTATTTTCATGTCATTATGTGCACTGAGGCAAGCACACTACCCCTGTACTATACCCTGGCCCTATTGTTTTTCTGTTTTTTATTTTGAGGTTGCATCTGACAGAGTTGTCCACCTGGCCTCAAACTCATAACCCCCCATCTTCTTTCCTCCCCTCCTGAGTAACTGGAATTGCAGACCCAAGCTGCCATGCTGGGCTGCAGCAGCGTGCTAATGTGGACTCTGTCTCTGAATGTGCCTTCGGGTCAGGCTCTGCCGCTCTCAAGCTCTGCCACTCCCTGGCCGTGTGACCTTGCTGTGTGGCATCTAAAGCAGAAGTGACAGTCCATCCCGAGCCTGTCCGGGGTCCTAAAGGCCCTTCCCGCCTGCAGGGCAGCAGCAGCTGACGGTGCAGAACGTGCCCGGAAGTGCCCTGGCCATCAGCGGGCTAAGCCCCGCCCAGATCCAGCTGCAGATGGAGCAGGCCCTGGCCGGGGAGGCGCAGCCGGGGGAGAAGCGGCGCCGCGTGGCCTGCACGTGCCCCAACTGCAAGGATGGAGAGAAGAGGTGAGCGGGGCGGGTGGAGCTGGCACCCCGCACCACCCACCGGCCTCCCATGCTCTGACCTGACCCCTGTCCGCCATCTCCCCTCCTCCTCTTCCCGTGCCCTCCCCGCCCTCCCCGCCGTGCCCAGGTCTGGGGAGCAGGGCAAGAGGAAGCACGTGTGCCACATCCCGGACTGCGGCAAGACTTTCCGGAAGACGTCCCTGCTGCGGGCCCACGTGCGCCTGCACACTGGCGAGCGACCCTTCGTGTGCAACTGGTTCTTCTGTGGGAAGAGGTTCACGCGCAGCGACGAGCTCCAGCGGCACGCCCGCACCCACACAGGTCGGCGCCCCCCCCCCACCCCCCGCAAGGTCTCCACAGCCATGCGGCTTGGGCCACGGCCACACCGAGTCCATCCCGGCAAGGCCTTGGGAGGGACTGTGACAAAGAGGCTGTGTGACTATGGTGAGGAGGTAGCCAGGTCACAGCTTGTGACTGGTGGAACAGGATTCAAGCCCAGGCCCTCTGGCTCCCAGGCCACTTTCTTAATTATATCCTGGGCTGCCCTCCAACTGTTATTTACCTAATTATTTACCTTAAATTGTTTCATCTTTTTTTTTTTTTTAACTCATTTATGCCTTTAAGCAATATTATTTTTGGCATCACAGATTTGATATTCCTAGTTCTGCATTAAGGTACTGGCAGAGAAGTATGGCGCTGTTAGAATGTGTCCCTGGGGGTCCGAGGCACACACTCTGGGAAGTGCTGCTGTTGTGAATGGTCCAGAGAGCAGCCTGGCCTCAGACGAGGGCCGGGTCACACAGGCCCTGGTCAGGACCGTGGGACAGGACAAGAGCAGATGCCACCCTAGTGCAGGCCTGGCCTGGGCCAGCATGGTGGCCACTGAGTGTCAGCTTGGGCCGTGGTAGGGGTGGGGGGCATCAGTCCAGGGTTAAAGTCCAGAGACACAGATCTGGACAAAGCAGCCCAACATGGTAAGAGGCTGGGTGCAAGGGCTGCAGGGACATTGGCCAAGGACAGGGACTGGAGCGGAGAAGAGCACAGAGGGCAGACGGCGCAGGGGGACTTCAGGTCAGTGGATGACAGGGAGGAAGTGTGAGCAGGGGGCAGACTGACCACAGGGACCAGGCCAGGCCAGCTGCATCAGGGGCCCCACGTGCGCCTCCTTTCGGGCTGCCACGGTGTCTGTGCGGCTGTGTGAGTGACAGACCTCTCCGCTTCCAGGGGACAAGCGCTTCGAGTGCGCCCAGTGTCAGAAGCGTTTCATGAGGAGTGACCACCTCACCAAGCATTACAAGACCCACCTGGTCACCAAGAACTTGTGAGCCCAGCGAGGCGGGAGGCCCTGCAGACGCGGACCCCCGTCTCCCTGTCCCCCTCACTGGTCCCGCGGGCCCAGCTCCTGTGTGCGGCCAAGTCCCTGCAGGAAGGGGCTCTGCGCCTGCCCTTCCCTTCTCCCCGTGAGCTCCAGGGGGACACCGGCCCTGCCCAATGAGACGTCCTAATCCAGGACGCATGGGACCCTTCTTTCCAAAGGAAAACGTGCATTTCACTCCGTCGAGGAGCAAAGTGAGCCCCCCGCCCCACTCCCTGCCCCAGCACCCCCAACACTGCCAGGGTCCCATTGTGCCATGGCCCCCTGCCCCTCCCCAGCCGCCAGGGATGCCCCGGGCCCGCAGCCCTCCCAGGGGCCCCTCGAGGTGGCGCAGAGGCCGCTCCAGACATTCCAACTTGTAGCCGAGGCGGCGCTGCGGGCCCGTCCCTCTGCGGAGAACGTTGCCTTATACTCTACTTCGATGATGAACACTGTGTATTGTGTGTGCTTTAACAAGTTTTATTTAATTGCTCCCTCCGTCCTCTCCTTGCTCATGCACTCCCAGTGCCTGCTTTCAGTTAGGGTTTCGGGGGCAGCGATGAGCATATGAATTCTTTTCTCACCCCGAGTGACACTGCATTTCCACCCAGATGCACACAGCCACCCTCCCACCCGGCCCCGTCGCCCACCCGGCTCCGTGTACAGTGTATATTGTATAATAGACGACCGTGTCTACTACATGTTTTAAAAACATATTGCTTGTTATTTTTGAGGCTTTTAAATTAAAAAAATCCAACTTTATTTTTAGTTGTAACTGCTTGAGGTATGTTTTATGAATTAAGTGACAGATTTGTTATCCTTTATTAACAACGGACTTTGTTGGTCAGTGCTGGGCTGACAAAAAAATTTTCTTGCTAATAAATATAGTTGCCTGAGGCAAAATCTGCACCTGGGCAGTTGAGCTTCCTGTCTGTCACCTTGCAGGGAACAGAGGGGCTCAGGAGGCCAGGACGCTGGGCAGTTGCCCTGCAGGGACCTCGAGGCCAGGGCTGGCTGAGGCTGGGGTGGGACAAAAGGCAGCTCCTGGGAGGGCAGCCCGGGACGGCTCGGCAAGGGCTAAGAGCTGAGATCTCTGGGGGACTTTGTTCTTTTGGGCAGAGCTCACGGGAAGTCAGGTTGTAAAGCTAGGCAGATTAAGGTTAGAGCCTCCCAGGCCTGGGCGAACAGGCCATCTTCACTCACCTCGGAGGGCAGCCCAGTGTGGTTCCGTTGCGGAGGAGTAGGGCTTGTTCTGGGTGTCTGTCACTTTCTCTTTCCTGTGTCACCAGCCCCCTGCACTGCTGGCAACAGCTCTTCCTTCACACTCCAAGGCTCCGAGCCGGTCAACCCTCACATGGCTGAAAAGAGTAAAAAGGACATGGGTCTCAGGTGGACCTGGGTTTTTCTGCCCTTGATCACTTCTCTGTCAGCAGGCAGTGAGGCCCTGCCTGCCCCTGGGCAGATCCTTTGGGCAATACCAGACCAAACACCCCAGCACTAAGGATCGCCCTGAGTGTGAGGCCAGTACGGACTATGCAGTGAGGTCAAGGCCGTGTCTCAAAAAGCTAAAAGAATACTAGAACAACAACTGAAGGATTCTTAGCTTAGAAACCTCTCCATCAGCCCATGGGTCCCACATCTGGTGGCTGCCTAGCAGCCTGGGGAGCCGTGCAGTGTGTCCGTCTGCTCCTTAGGTGTGCATTATAAGACTGGAAGGGTCTACAGCTGGGCACAGTGGTGCACGCGTGTAATCCCAGCACTGGGGAGGCTGAGGTGGGAGGATCGCTGCGAGTTCAAGGCCAGCCTGGGCTGCACAGTGAGTTCCAGGCCAGCCCGAATTATACAACGAGACCCTGTCTCAAAATACAAAACAAAAAAAACCAAAAAACTGGAAGGACCCTGTGTGCACTGAACAAGGGGGTGGAGGAAGGAAGGGGCCCGTTTACAGCCTCTCTCCACACGTCCCTTGGCTCTGCTCTCAGGCACAAAGGGTGATCTTTCCTGGGAGCTGATTCCAAGACCAGCACTGCCTGCTTCCGGTGCAGAAGCCGGCCGGCACATGGGGTTTCCCTGGCCACCCCTGCTCCCCAGGGAAGCCTGGGTTAGAGGAGGAGGAGGGGAGGTTATCTACTCAGCCCCGGGATGGTGAACTGGTCCCATCTGGCTCCATTCCATCCTCTGTCCAGGAGCTGAAAGGGCCAGCGGCTTTGAGACAGCGAGACCTTGGGGACCCTGAGTGGCCCTGGCTAACAGTCTGGGTGTGGCCATACTCTCGACAGCTTGGGAGGCCCTCACTTGTACCAAGGCCACCCCTTAAACCTTTCCTCTTGGCCCAGCAGATGCGCAGAACTGGGCCTCTTAGCACAGGCCAGACTGCAGGCCCTCCCCACTGCTGAGGGCAAGTCCAAGCCAACTGCTAGCTGTTTTTCCACACAAACCCCCGGCAGACCACTCAGCCCACCTTTACGAGATCTTCTGAGGGCCCCTGTGAGGACTCCCGCCTTTTGGACAATGAGGCTGAAGTTACAGGCAGCCCCACGTTGGTGGCACATTTCGAGGAAGACAGATGAGGGCACGCAAAGGGTTCAGAGCCAGTCCAGGGAAGGGGCTGACATGAGCCGTGCAGCTGCCCTACCCCGAGTGGTACAAAATGGGGCATTTTTGAGCCCAGTTTGTGTCCTTCCACAGCCAAACAGGCCTGAAGCCCCTCAAAACTGCCCTGCCATACCCAGAAATTGGGCTGCAGAAACTGAGCTCTAGATTATTTAGAGTGTGAATAAAGATGATGCCAGATGTGGTGGCGCACACCTAGAATCCCAGCACTTTGGGAACCTGAGGTGGGAGGACCGCAAGTTTGAGCCTGGACAACTTAGTGACTTAGCAAGACCCTGTCTCAAAATAAAAAATTTAGAAAGCGCTGGGAATGTAGCTCAGTTCTGGGGGTGGGGGGCGATATATATATATAAAACTAAATAAAAATGAAGCCATCTTCTCCCTGCCTCCTAAGCCCTGGTCTGTTCTTAGTTACTACACTCCAAACCTTCCCAAGTGTGGTCTAGGAGCCCCTCTTCCTATTCAGCTCAGGGGGCCTCCCTCCCTGAGGCTGCCTACTTGCTCCCTGCCCATATTTCAGGCTCCTGCAGCACCCATGCATTTCAACGAAGCCCAGTGCACGACACTCAGAGGTTGCAGGGACCAGGAGAGAAACAGTGTCTTTAACAGTGTCACGATAAATGTCTACAACTCTGCCCTGGGGTCAGATGCTGGGGAGTGTGAGTGCAGAATTGGGACATAGCCCCTGCCAAGTGGTGGTGTGCAAGAATGTCCACTCTGATTGCTGGAAGAGAAGCCAGAGATGTGGGGTGCTGGGGTTTGGATCCTGAATGTTCCCCAGAGCCCAAGGACCAAAAGCTCAGTCCCCAGCCCAAGCTACTGGGAGATAGTGGGACACTTGGGCAGGGCCTAGAGGAAGAAATTGAGTCAGGCCCATGCCTCGACTCCCTGAAGGACTGAAAGTAAGGGAGCTGGCCATGGACTGCACCTCCAAAACCATGAGCCAAAAGAAAGCTTTCCTCTTTTCAAATTGATTGTCTCAGGCCTCTGTGCTACACTAATGGAAAGCTGTCTGATATATGGCGTTTGGAGTAAAATCTCCTGGTCATTAAATATTGGCTCAATTGTTAAAAAAAAAAAAAAAAAAACAGCAGGAGCAGTTTGGCTTCAGCATCAACCGTTCCATCTTCCCTGACCAGGAACATCCTTTTTTGTGGTTGTGGTTTTGACACGGTCTCGCTGTACAGTCCAGGCCTTAAACTCACTATGTTGCCCAGGTTGGCCTCAAACTGACAGAGTGTTGGGATGACAGGCACTGGCTAAGGACCATTCTCTGTCTCCATCTCTTTTCTCCATCCTCCCTTTGGCCCAGATCACCGTGACCCAAACAGAATCTAACCAGCATGCTACAAGCATGCGCCACCATATCCGGGTTTCACTCAGTCTTTGAAAGCTTAAGAACATCTCTGCAAACACATTCTCCTCTATGCTCACACCATGTGCAAAAAACCCCCAAAACTCCAAGCCCCACTCACCAAGCCTAGCACTCAAAGTACAGGGAAGTTTCATAAAAACAGTTTATGCATAGTCGCTAAGAGATTAGCACTTCCTGAGAAGGAGCCTGAGAAAGTGAGGGGCACGGGGTGGCCACAGGTGTGCACATTGTGAAATGGAGCCAGCCGCTCTCTGGCCAATGGTACCCTCTTCAGGGCCTGGGTACCTGCTGGCAAGGACCAAACACCCACCTGGCTGTGCACCCTGGAGCTGCTGCTGCTGGGGCCTAGGCCGAGTTCACCCCAGTACCAAGCATTCCGAGCCACAGGCCCCCGCACACACCCACTGCAGGGCGACCCATTGGCCCCCTCCCTGCTCTCACAAGGCTGGGTGAATCCTTCTGCCAGCCTGGCCACTGGGCTTCCGTGACCGGCCCCCTTCCCGGCTATCTTCCAAAGCCCTCTCCCCTTCTCGCACATTCTCATCTTCCTGATGGCTTCTAGTGCCACCTCGGGTACCTAGATAAGGAGCCCAGACCTTGCCCCTGAGCTCTTATGTGACCAAACCACGGTGTCCTATGAACCCCCAGTGGGTCTGTGAATGAATGAATCATCTCCCCACAGGTTTCTCCTCCAGCGCCACCCACGTCACCTAAATCAATCCCAGCGAGCTGATCCCAGCCCTCCGCACCCCACCAACATTCATGCGTCAGCTGCCCCCACCCCTCAGCTCCTACGTAGGACAAGACAGTGTCGTAGTCATTGGCACCCTGATCTCTCTGCCATCAGCCTCACCCTCCCTCTCCTAACCCATTGTCCACTTCATCTCCACAGCCAGGACCCCAAACACAAATCCAATCACTAACATAAAAAACCGAACTGTACAGTCCCACCAGATATTAGACCATTAGGTGGCTCAAGAAAACAAACCAACAGCACTGGAAGAAAACAGGAGCAGTCTCCAAACACACATAGACTTTTCGGTTGCATATTGAGGAACCAGTACAACTCTCTGGAGGATAAAAATTTGTAATATAGTTTCTATTCACGTAAGCCTTTCTTGAGAAAACATTAATAGTATTACAAAGTTGGGAGATGGGTTGGCAAAGCGTTAAAAAGCAGTTCCATGGCCAGGTGTGGTGGCGTACGCCTGTGACCCCAGGACTCGGGAGGCTGAGGCAGAAGGATCACCACAGGTTCAAGGACAGTCTGGGCTACATAATGAGTTCAGGGCCAGCCTGAGCTACACAGTGAGACCCTGTCTCAAAAAACCAAAAAGAAAACAAAGAAAGAGCAGTTCTAGTAACAGATTCATTTCTCCCACTCGGAAAGGCCTTGTGGGGGATGTAGGACTCCTTTGTGATCGCAACACCAAATCCAACCAAGCAGAAAAGCACAACACAAGCCTACTCATTATCTTCATGACAAAGGGAAAGTATAAAAAGGGAGTCAGATAGGAACCTCCATGACATTTGCTAAAGAAGGGAGGGGCTGTCAGAATCTAGTACTTTTTTCCTCTTTTTCTTGTCTTTAAAAAAAGAACGAGGGGGGGCTGGGGATTTAGCTCAGTGGTTAGAGCGCTTGCCTTGCAAGCACAAGGACCCGAGTTCAATCCCCAGCACCAAAAAAAAAGCCAAAACAAAAACAAACAAACAAACAAAAAGAACAAGGGGCTGGGGATTTACCCAGTGGTTACAGTGCTTGCCTCACAAGCACAAGATCCTGAGTTCAATCCCCGGCACCAAAAAAAAAAAAAAAAAGAACGAGATTCTGCTCATCACTATCACAGGATAAAAAACTAGAATCACTGTATTTTTAAACCCAGCCCTTGCCACCCTCGCCACCTCCGTGGATCTTTAGCAAGGAGCACAAGGTCCCCACTGCTCAGGTGGCCTGTTTGTCAGGGTCGCTCCTTCGTACCTGCCCTCCTTGTTTTTGCTCCCCTTTCCCTCACACGACATTTGTTCAGAATTTACAACTCTCCAGCTCACGGCTCCACCTGCCCAGGAGACTACAAGCCCCTTGAGGGCAAGAACCACACCGTGGTTTTCACTTCAGGATTCTCAGAGTGCCTGGTCCAGTGCAGATCTTTAACAGATGTCTGCTGAGTGACTACGTGAACACATACCTACCCCTCTACTGAGCTCTTGGCTATTTTTATGTATTTGTTTATTTAGTAATTTACTTATTGGTTTTTTAAGACAGGGTCTCATTATGTAGCCCAGACTGGCCTCGAACTCACAGTGATCCTCCTGCCTCAGCCTCCTGAGTGCCAGGATTACAAACATGTGCCACCATGCCAGGAGAGCTCTTGGCTTTAAATGATCGTAGTCTTGATGCCATTAGAATAAGGTCCAGTGGCCTGAAGATTTAGCTCAGTAGTTACAGTGCTTGCCTTGCAAGCACAAGGTCCTGAGTTCGATCCCCAGCACCCAGAAAAAAACAGAACAAGGTCCAGGAAGGGGTTGGGGATTTAGCTCAGTGGTAGAGCGCTTGCCTAGCAAGCACAAGGCCCTGAGTTTGATCCCCAGCACACTCCCTAGACAAAAAAAAAATCAGAAAAAGGCCCAGGGAGCTAGAACCCAGAGGCCCAAAGGGTGTGGCCCCAAGGAGGGCACTGATTCTTGCTCACACAAGTTCAAGTGCAGGGACTTGGGAGGAGGGGAGGACAGTACAGTCACACGTGGGAAGTTGCCTTCAACCAGTAAGCAAGTCCAGCCAGCTCTCTCTCAATTACACTGATGGAAATCAAAGCGGGACCAGCCAGTGGAGAATCCATAGATTGGTATCACCAAGCCTTGGGCCGCGTCTGCTTCCGGCTGCACACCGAGCCCCCCACTCTGCGAGACACGCGAGCCTCGGCGGGGATCGGCGCTAAAGAGGAAGTCGGGTCTGGCCCGGGTGTCTGGAGCCCACATTGCCACCTCTCCTGCCCCATCAGTCATCAGTCCCTTCAGGAACGCAGGGTCCCTCCCAGTCCCCAGAGTACAGCTTCGGTCACCTCCGACGGGCCAGCCCCTTAGTACTCACCACTGGCCTGAGCCCCCGGGGCCTCCTCCCCGTCCTCTCCGGGGCTGCCGCGGGCCTTACGCCTTTAACGCACCGCCACGTGCCCCGGAACGGCGGTGACAGGGTTTCCTTACGTCTCTGCTCCCGCCCCCGGAGGCGCTCCCCGTTGGTCGTTGGGCTCCTCTGCCGGCCGCTAATTGGCCTCGCTCCCGGAAAATCCAGCCAATGACCTCTCCGCGTTTGTCTCCCTCCTTCAATCCTGGAAGCCCATTGGTTCCAAGGACTGGAGACCCCGCAAGCTCGCCTGGGCCCCTGGCAAATCCTTCCTTCCGGGGTCTGACGTCCGCGCTGGGACTTTGGTTCCGAATCCAACGGAACCCGGGCCGGGCGACGCCGGGTCACGTGGTCGGCGGCGCCCATGACGCGCCGGCTGCGGGGTGTCACGGTGACGTTCCGACGACCTCCCGGGTGGCCCGACCCGCTCCGGCAGCTGTGTGGTCGCGGCGCCGTCATGGACCTCGGACCCATGCGCAAGAGTTACCGTGGGGACCGCGAGGTGCGGGCCGGGTCCCGGATCACCGGCAAGCGGCGGACGGGCAGAGCCGCGGCTTCCAGGCCACGGCGGGAGCCAGGGGCGGGTCAGCGGGTGGGAAGATGGGGTGGGGGACAGCGCACGACGGTGGGTCCCGGTTAGCGAGAGCCGGCGGTGTAATCTAGTCACTCAGTGGCTGTGTCACCTTGTGCAATGTACTGACCCTTTCTGCGCCTCTCTTTCCCACGAGGGTGCTAAGACTTAGATATTTGAAAAGCAGTTTATAAAATGTTTGGTAAATAAAATAAGTAGCCAGGCTGATGGTACACACCTGTCATCCCAGAAGTCAGGGAGGCTGAGACTGGAGGATCGCAAGTTTGAGCCCAGTCTGGGCAATTTAGCGACGTCATGAGACCCTGCCTCATAATTTTATTTATTTTTTTGTTTTGTTGTTTTTCGGCTTAGGTTTTTTGAGACAGGTCTTGCTATGCAATAGTTCAGTTTGGCCTTGAACTCACAGCGTAGCCCAGGCTGGCCTCGAACGTGTAGTGATCCTCCTACCTCAGCCTCCCGAGTGCTGGGATCACAGGTGTGCACCACCACACCTGGCTGTTGCCTCATAATTTTAAAAAAGGGCTGGGGCTGTAGCTCAAGTTAAAGACCATGGGGTCGATCCCTGGGTCCAGTCCCCAGTACTGCAAAATATAAAGTAAGTGAAATATATAAATAAATAAATAAATAAATTATATATATATATATATATATATATATATATATATATATATATAAAAGTGAGTGAAATATAGGAGGCAGAACTTCAGCTCTTACTGTGGCCACTGCCTTCTCAGCTCAGGGAGATCCTTCCCTCGTGGCCAGGACCGAGAGAACTTTGGACTTGGTAGTCCTGAATCATGGTTATGCAAGCAGGTTGTACACAAGCCTCTGCAGAAAAGCCTGTTCAAAACAGTTATTGGGGGTTAGGTGTTTAGCCCAGTGCTAGAGTGCTTGCCTAGCAAGTGCAAGGTCCTGAGGTCGATCCCCAGCACCCAAAAGAAAAAAACAAACCAAAAAAAGTGCTTAGATGAGCGCCAGATACATCCGCGCGTGCCCTTTGTCTTTACTTAACGAATCATATTCCCTCCCCAGGCATTTGAGGAGACTCACCTGGCCTCCCTGGACCCCATGAAGCAGTTTGCTTCTTGGTTCGAGGAGGCCATCCAGTGTCCTGACATAGGGGAAGCCAACGCCATGTGCCTGGCTACCTGCACAAGGTAGGCAAGCTGCGGGCCCCTGCATGGGTGGTGGGCACGGGTGAGGTCGAAGCCTAGGGAGCTCCTAATGAACTCAATTTTGTGGTCCCAGCTCTGGTATTAAAATGCCGTGTGGTCTCAGGCAAGTGGCTTCTCTTCTCTGGCCTGTGTCCTTACCTGTAAACCAAAGGGCAGGCCCCTAAAGCCCACCTCAGTAATAAAATGCAGTGCCTTGTGCATCTCTGTCTTCTTTGGGTTCTTTGTGACAAGGTCTTACTCCCTATGCAGTCCAGGCTGGCCTTGAGCTTTCAGTCCTCCTTCCCCAGCTTCCTGAGTGCCAGGATTATTGATGCATATAACCCCTTGCCTGCCTTGTCTCCCTATCTACCCAAGGGCTACATCTCAGCCAGGCCTAGTGGCACAGACTTGTTATCCTCGCACTCTGGGAGGCTGAGGCAGGAGGATCTCAATTCTGAACTCAGTAATTTAGTGAGACCCTGTCTCAAAAATACAAAAAGCATGGGGATATAGCTCAGTGCAAAGGGCCTGGGTCCCATCCCCAATACCCCCCTCCCCCGACACAGAACTACATCTCCTGGGATGGCTCCAATGGAGCTCAGTCTCTCTCTTGATACCTAGCACGGTACCCACCCGTTCGCCATCAGTCACGAGCCCTCTGAGACACCTCTCATATCAGCCTGGAATTTAGCTCTTCTTGCCCTTCTCGAAGTGCAAGGCCTCGGAGGCCGGGACCCGAGCTGCGAGCAGAGGCGCTGATCTCAGAGCCCGCTGTGAGCCCTGAGCACTGGCCGTGTCACTGCTGGTCCCTGCTCTTTGCTGGGCAGTCGCTGCGGCTGCCATAACAAAATACCCACCATGGCACTTCGGCCAAAGGAGTGTATTCTTCCCAGCTCTGGAGGCAGGGGTCCAAAGTCAAGGTGCTGTCCTGGTTGGCTTCTGGTGAGGCCTCTGCCTGTGGCTCGTGGCCGGCTGCTGCTCCCCGGGGCTGCACACGGCCTTGCCTCCCTGTGTGCGGTGAGGGGGAGCTCTGCGGTGTCTCCTCCTCCCCACAAGGACGCAGTGCTACCGGAGCGTGTAGGGGGCGCCACTGGGGGGACAGTTCCAGCCATGTGCCAGCAGGGGGACGGAGCATGGGCCTGCGCTGACCCTGACGCGCTCCTCTGTGTGCCCCAGGGACGGAAAGCCCTCCGCTCGCATGCTGCTGCTGAAGGGCTTCGGTCAGGACGGCTTCCGCTTCTTCACCAACTACGAGAGCCGGAAAGGAAAGGAGCTGGTGAGGGCTCACAGTGGGTTCCCAGACCCTCTGCCTGTTCCCACCCCCGCTCCTGTCCAGCTGTCCCTTCAGCACTCAGCCAGCATGCCGCCTCCTCTGAGCAGCCCTCCTTGACTGACCCGGGTCCGGCCTGGTGCTGTGCGCTGCCGTTATAACTTGCAGCTTCAGGGCTGAGGATTTAGTGCACTGGTCACAAGACCCTGAGTTTGATCCTGGCACCAAAAAAAAGACCATTTGGGCCTGGGGATTTAGTTCAGTGGTTAGAGTGTTTGCCTAGCAAGCGCGAGCCCCTGAGTTCAATACCAGCATCCACAAAAAAAAGAGAAAAAAATATATATACAGCTTGCGGCTTCCCTCTCTGCCAGGTGTTCAGTTTGTGGTCGTGTGTGGTATGGATGTGGGGTGTGATTATTGTTTGTCTCCTTTGCTACGCTGGAAGCTCTGTGGGAGGAGAGGCCATATCTGCTTCTTCTCTGTTGTCCCTGCACCTCTCTCGCTGTTGGACGCAGAGCTGGCACTTTGTATGCAGGCAGGTGCAGTGACTGAGCCCAGGACGAGTTGCCCTCCCTGCGTCCGTGCCAGCCCAACACGCAGTGCCCGCAATCCCTGGGTGAGAGATGGGGCCAGGCCTCACTTTGGAGTCAGACTCCTCCAGCCTAGCTCTGCCACTGACTGTGTGAGCTTTGGCACATTACTCACCCTTTCTGGGCTGTCTCCACAACTGTGACAGCAGGTCTGCCTTTGGCAGTTTTTTTTGTTTGTTTGTTTGTTTGTTTGTTTTTGTGGTGCTGGGGATCAAAAGTGTTTTTGTTTTTTGATTTCTGGTTTTGGCTTTTTGAGATAGAGTCCCATTACATAGCCCAGGCTGGCCTTGAACTCACAGCAGTCTTCCTGCCTCAGCCTCCTGAGTGCTGGGATAACACACATGCACCTTTGAGGGTTTAATGAGGTACAACAGTGAGCGTGTGTACCATGGCCTGTGTGTGGCAGGTTCCCTGCCTTCCCCGCAGGCCAGGCACCTGCTCTCTGGCCTCATGCTGCATCTAGCTTCTCTGTCGTTTCCAGGACTCCAACCCCTTTGCCTCCTTGGTCTTCTACTGGGAGCCCCTTCACCGCCAGGTGAGTGAGCACCCGGGACCACCTGGGGGGGGCAGGGGTGTCCCCAGACCAGGCACACACCCTGCCCGGGGGAGGCGCTCAGTCTGCGAGCCTGCCAGAGCCGGCCGTGGCAGGCAGGGCCAAGGCCAGGGCCTCCACCCACCAGCCAGGCTGTCCCCAAGCAGGTACGTGTGGAGGGCCAGGTACAGAGGCTGCCCGAGGCCGAGGCCG
The DNA here is from genome assembly GCA_004026905.1 of Hystrix cristata. NCBI lineage: Eukaryota > Metazoa > Chordata > Mammalia > Rodentia > Hystricidae > Hystrix > Hystrix cristata. The sequence continues at coordinate 6,675 of PVJO010025246.1, read as the reverse complement.
AGAGCTACTTCCACTCCCGTCCCAAGAGCAGCCAGATCGGGGCCGTGGTCAGCCACCAGAGCTCCGTGATCCCCGACCGCGAGGTGAGCGGCGCTCGGTGTGGTTGTGGGAGGGGGGACGCAGCCTCCTGGGCCTGGCGCCTTTGCGCACCTTGCTCACCCAAGGCCCCAGCCGGCCCCGCGCACATGCTCAGTAAATCCCTCTGGAGTGACTCGCTGCTGCCCTGGCCCTTCCTCGGTCTCCCTCTCCCGAGCAGTATCTGAGAAAGAAAAATGAGGAACTTCAGCAGCTCTACCGGGATCAGGAGGTGCCCAAGCCCCAGTACTGGTAAGTGACACCTGGACCCAGACCCCGGTGTGGAATTACAGAGCTTCTCCTCCCCAGAACCCTGGTCAGGTGTATCCCAGGTGCAAGAAAGCCGGGCATGGTGAGCATGCCTGTTATCCCAGCACTCGGGAGGCTGAGGCAGGAGGATCGCCACGAGTTCGAGGCCAGCCTGGACTACATAGTGAGACCTTGTCTGAAAAGAGAGAACTGGAGAGCACCTACAGTGAAGGAGAGGCACATCACATACCCGCTTCTCCTCACAGGGGAGGCTACGTGCTGTGCCCACAGGTGATCGAGTTCTGGCAGGGCCAGACAAACCGCCTGCATGACCGCATCGTCTTCCGGCGGGGCCTCCCTGCAGGGGCCTCCTCACTGGGGCCCATGACCCGCTGCGGGGAGGAGGGCTGGCTCTACGAGAGACTGGCACCCTGACTCTGGCATCCCGGCCGATGCAGGGGCTCGTGCTGAGCGGTTGGGCGCCTCCTGCACACACCTCTCCCTCCCTCCCATCTCTCAGGGCCCTGGAGCCCGCCCCAGTCGGGTCTCAGCTGCCAAGGGGAGGTCACCACGTCACAGAGAATCACAAATGCAAAAGAAAATGTCTGGGTGGCGTTCTTTACCTTACCTGTGATTTTTCCTTTTTTGGGGGGTGCTGCGGATTGAGCTCAGGGCCTTGCGCTTGCCAGGCAAGCACTCTACCACTGAGCTAAATCCTCAGCCCCTCCCGTGGCTTTTCCAGAATCACCCGGTGAGGTGTAGCAGCTAGGGGGACTTCCTGCCAGGTGAGCATGGTCCCCCAGCAGTCCTCTCTGTTGCCTTGGGATTCATACTGCCTAAGCCAAAATAGCCAGTCAGATTGTCCATCAGTAACTCAGATGTGAGCCAGGTATGGTGATGATACCTATACATCCCACATTCTTGGGAGGCTGAAGCAGGAGTATCTCAAGTTCTAGCTCCGACGGGCAACTTAGCAAATTACTGAGACCCTGTCTCAAAATGAAAAATAAAGATAAAATAATAATTTGACTTTGAAAGGGAGAGACTCAGAGCCTTGGGACTGATGTAGTTAAGTCATCCATGGCAGCTCAGAATTGCAGTTTGTGGGGCTGTCCTGGGCCCCTCTTCATGTCTGTATGTTCCTCCTGCTACCTCAAAATATCCCACTGTCTCTGCACATTCGTTTTTCTCCTTAAGCTAGCTAGAATTAATTTATACCTAAAAAAAAGAAACCCTTAACTCCTTCACTGATAGGATATTTTTACAGCCTTTCCCTCACACTGATTGTTGCCTTCTATTATTTGAAGCACAGCAATGTGGCAAAGTGATTAAATTTATTCTTTGTGCCACCAAGGAGGCCATAGGTAGAAGTGACAGGGATGTAGGTTTTATCTCAGTGGGGGGCACCCCTGAAAGGGGTGGGCTGCAGCTGTCTGCTTGGTAGTGAGTGTCCTGTTCCTAGAAGTATTCAATCCCAGCCCCAGGACGATTTCAATCAAGCTTTTTACTGTTGTGTTCATCTGTGGAAACTGTATGGGGCTATACAATACATGGATTTCATTTTCCAAATAGAAAGTTATTAAAGAGATTTGCATTCCCTGCCCTTCCTAGCGATGATTCCTAGATCCCTGGTTTTCACCTGCACTGGGGAGCTTTAAAACTCCGCATCCCCTCCCCGCCCCCCGACTTAATGGATCTGGGTGCAGCCTGGGCTCCCCAGGGAAATGTGTGCGTCGGGGCCAGGACTTCGCAGGCTGTCATCTGTGCTACTCACCGCATGATCCTCAGTCCAGCACTCCCTAGTCCGTCACTAGGGAGGTGATGACGTCGCAGGCCCTCGGCTCCACTCCAGACCCCGGATCCAATTCAGAATGTTGACCACATGCCCAGGCACGGGGCACTGGCCCAGCCTCGAAACCAACCCTCTCTCAGAACCCTCCTGCTGAGATGTGGCCGGCCTGGAACTCTCAGCGCTCCCCCTGCCTCAGCCTCCGAGTGCTGGGATGGCGGGCTGACCGGCGTGCGCCACCGCGCCCTGCGCATTTGCTTCCTCGAGCACAAGCTGCTGTCCAGGGATGTGGGCAGGCGGCCCGCCACCATGGAGAGGCGCCAGGCTGGTAAATGTTTGCTGTGCCCGAGCCGGGAGCGGAGAACCGACTCCCTGGCGCCGGCTGGCCTTGAGCTTGCTCCTCCGTGAGGCTTCCCGGCCGTGCGCGTGCGCTGCGGGCTCTTCCAGGGCCGCCCGCGGGCCCCTCCCGACCCGGCCTCCCGCGGCGCCCCTCCGTGTTCTGGCGGGCTGCGTGTCCCCGGCTTCGAGCTCGCTCGCTCGCAGATACTCCTTCCGTTCTCTGGTCACCACGGCCGGGGCGGAACGAGAGCCGGGCAGCCCTGAGCGACGCCAACGTCCAGCCTGTGCTGGCCCGGTCGGCCGGGGGGAGCGCACTGCGCCTGCGCGCCTCTCCTCCCGCCCTGCTCCGCGCCCCGCCGCCGGTGCCCAGCAGGGGGCGCCGCGCCCCTCTGCACCGGAGGCCGCCCCGCCTCCCCCTTCCTCCTTGGGCTGTGTCCCAGTGAAACTGCGCTCCATAACCCGTAGCCTCTCCCGGCTCCTGCACATATTTGCACTCTCAGTTCCTCCTCCTCCTCCTCCTCCTCCTCTGGTCTGAAAACCTGCAGCTGCCTGGCTCGGACTCCTGGGCAGCCAGCTCTCACCCCGTGAGTGTGCAAGACTCCTGTACCCAGCACCTGGAATGGGATCACTTTGCCACATGCAAAAGCCGGGGAGGGGGCAGCGGACCCTCTTCCTGAAGAGAGGGCACAGTGGTAGAGGAGTAGGTGACCATGCAGACACAGTGGAGCAAGGGTGGAACGTGGACCAAGGGTGGAACGTGGAGCAAGGTCCAGGGCCATCTCCATCCCCGCCTCAGGGGACTCCAGGATGGGCCGTGGGGAGCCATCCACAGTCTAGGTAGGGGCTGGGGGTCGGCAGGATCCTGAGGCCTGCACCCTACCCATTCTTCCCCACTGTCCCCTTCAGCAGGTGAGCCAGCGGTCCCCAGCAGAGGAGAATCAAGCATGGCAGCCCCTGTGGAGTTGGTGTCAGGTGCATGGGCGGCTGGGACAATAGCCAGTACCACCTCTGCCAGTGTCTGGCCAAGGGTTAACCTGGTCACCCTCCCGGGCCTCGGCTAAATCATCTGGAAGATGGGAACACCACCAGGGACTTGGGCCTGTTGGAAGCTTGCTTGTTACTGGTCATTGTTACCAGGCAGGGCTGTGAAAGTGGGCTCCCTCTGAGCGCCTCCAAGCGAGGCTTGTGAGACCCCAGAAAGCTTTGTGTAGTGGGGCAGATGGGAAGAGGCCTTCCCCCGAACCCCCCTCAGAACCCCCAACCCCCAGCCTGCCTCACTCATCCGGGCCTGGGTGAGGCACCTAACAAAGGCCCCCTTGTCCAGGCCTGTTTGTTTTGGCAATAAATTTCCCCAGCAACAGTTTCCTGGGGTGGGGAGGCCCCCTGCAGCCCACGAAGAGCTGACCTAGAAGCGGCTGGACCACATTGTTCCGTGGATACCGTGGTCTCTGCCTGTTCCCATCATGAGCTCCAGAGATGTGGCCAATTTTTTCCAGTTCCCAGCTCTTGTGGCTTGAGAAGGAGCCAGACCTAACATACTTGGAAGGGCACTCTTGCCTTGTTCTTAAACTGACGCCATGGGGATGGTGGCATTCCAGAATAAAGGGAAGAGGAAGGAACCAGCGTTTAACTGAGCACCTGCTATGGAACTGCTTACAGGCCACTTGGTACAGACCACTCCTTATGAAATAGGTTTTACACAGATGCTCTTAGAAAGAAAAGAAATTGAGCTCAGAGGAGTCTACGGAATCGTTCCCGAGGTAGTCGCACGGTGACACAGGCTGAGGCAGGAGGATTGCTGAGTTCAATTACTAAACTACACAGTGTGATGCTACCTCAAAAAAAACAAAACCCAAACAACCACGTCAATAAATGCAAGAGAAGAGCACATGTGTATGTTCTCTGCTTCTGCAACTTTGTTTATTACAAAGAAACTCACAGTTACTTTTTAAAGAAAATTCAAAGCTCCAGAATTCACCTCTGGGGCTGATCCGTTTTAAATACTACCGGGGAAGGAGAGGAAAAAAACTGGCTGCTTGTAGCTCCTACCGGAGCAAGCTGGGTTTGGACTCTTGGGCCAGTGTGGCCTGCCCGGGTCCCCTGCCCCTCCACTTGCGGACAGAGTTCCAGGAAGTTTGCCGCTCGCTTTAAGAAGTGAGCTCAAGTTCAACACCTCTGCTCGGGCACCAAGGAAACCAGCCCTGGCCGGTCACGTGGCTCCGGGAGACGTGCTCCCCGGGGGTTGGCACAGGGACGCTTGCAGTGGCGAAAGTAGAGGCTGCAGCTTGAGCTCACCCTCGACCCAGCGCCCAGGGGAAGGCGGCGCCCAGCTGAGCCCCTCTGTCTGCCGCCCGCCATGCCCACTTCCCTGTCGCCCAGCTGCTGCGCCGAGGACACCTGTCATTCTGGACCTGGGGGGCCTTGGTGTGTGGTCAGGGGATGGTGGGAGGAGCCCGTGATCCCCCCACAGAGCTGGGTCGCACAAATACAACCCTAAAAACCAACACTTCCTGCCGGCAGGCAGGACTTCTGCTATGCCCAAAGCGGCCAGCGTGGCGAGCCCCTGTTGAGGCCCGGCTGAGGGCAGGGAGTGGGGAGGCGCAGGCGTCCCGCGGGCCCCTCACTGTCCCTTGTCTTCACGGTCGTCAAAGAGGCCGGGGTTCTCGGCCAGCATGGCCCGCACTTTCTTCTTCTCCTTGAAGCGGCCGGAGTTGGAGACCTTGACGTGCTTGCCCTTCGTGTTCTTGTCCACGATCTTCTCCAACCGCGTGCTGAAGTCGCTGTTGGGGCCTCCGGCGTCCGGCCTCTGGGGCTCCGCGCCGCCCTCCGTCTGGGCGTAGGTCTCGGGCCTCTCGTACAGCACCTTGGGCGTGGATTTCTTTTTCCGCAGGAAGGTCAGCTTCCACCAACCGACTTCCGTCATGGTGCTCCCTGAGGGTGGGGACGGAGGGGACAAAAGTCAGCAGGAAAAGCGCTGGGCTCCGTCACAATTTTGTGGGGGGGCGTGTTGGGGATCTAACTCAGGGCCTTGTGCTTGCAAGGCAAGCACTCTAATCACTGAGCTAAATCCCCAGCCCCAGTAGCCAGCTATTTTAAGAGTTGAAGAAAGGACCGAAGGTAGGGCCGATTAACCTGGCACTGGGGAGGCGGTGTGACCCGATGCTTTTGGAGAATGTGAGAAGAAAGGAAGGTCTGGAGAAAGGGCCACCAAAGCGGGTATCGACAGGGAGGCCACTAAGCCAGGCACAGTGACACCACTGTTCACCTGTGATGCCAGAACTCAGGAGGCTGAGGCAGAAGGATCGCTCTGAGTTCAAGGCCGGCCTGGGCTACATAGTGATTTCAAAGCTAGTCTGAACTACATAGCGAGACCCTGTCTCAAAAAACAAACAAACAAACAAAACCGGGGAAGCCACTGAGCCAGACAGAGGGACAGTGTTTCAGCCACCCTCATCATCCTACAGAGCTCTAGGGAGCTTCGAGGCCATCCCTTCCAGGATCGGGGGACTCCAGGCTAAGGAACAGCTCGCCTGCTCCCACAACATCCAGGACTTTTGACCCCAACCGCCACCAAGTGGGCCAGCCAGGTCCCAGCTGCCTACATAGGAACACTCTGTGCTCATTACCCAACTAAACAGAATCTGTGCTACTCCACAATGTTGGCGTTCCCAGCAGTGACCCTGGGCCTGAAGCACGCAGAGCTTTTGCTAAGGAGGGGCTGGAAGTCCTGGACCCTGTGCGGCCTCGTGACCTGTGGCAAGTTACTTCTCCACGCTGTCTCCTCTCCATCTCACCTGGCCTTAACATTTGCTCCGCGGCAGTCGTCAGGCTTCGGACAGTCAAGCCCAGAAGGGTGGCAGTGATGATTAAGGGGCAGCTCCCTTTCCTCCCAGGTTGCCCAGGGCAGCCTGCGCAAGGAGTGCGGTGGAGCCAGAGGTGTGTGTAGAGGTGGCACCCACCGGAGAAAGAGTGAGGGAGAAGGCCAGGCTCCTCCACCCACGAGCTGTGCCCTGGGTGCTATAGGAGCTAGCGGAAGTTCCGGGGAGGAAGCTGCAGTGGGGAAGACGGGAGCAGAGGCCGGGTTTGGTGGCACGCGCCTGTAATTCAGCACTCAGGAGGCTGAGGCAGGGGGATCGCCAAAAGTTCAAGGTCAGCCTGGACTACCTAGTGAGTTCAAGGTCAGCCTGGACTACAAATCGAGACTCTGTTTAAAAAAAAAAAAA
>PVJO010025245.1:0-23058 GCA_004026905.1 Hystrix cristata | reverse complement strand
AAAGAGGAGTTGCAAGTTTCAGAAGCTGAAGAATCACTACATTTGTATCTGGAATGTCTCTCAGACACTATCTGTTTACAGAACAAATTAAGCAAGAACAATGAGCAAAATAAAAGAAGCCAAATAGACAAATAAACTAACAAAGGAATAAAATCATGCCAGATATAAGGTTGAAGATATTGGGTCTATTTCTCTTTCTGTAATCTATTCTTTGAATAGCAGGTATAACTATAATCTATCAGAGTGATGCGAAAAAAAATTAGGTACAATGCAAAAAAGCAAAATCTCATGAGAGGTCATTTTCATTTTATGTTAGAGAAAGTTAATTTTTATCTAATTCCAGGTAAAATTCTTCTGTCAAACTTAAAAATTTAATTAATAAACCAAAGATGGATGGGAGATGTAATACTTTTTCTGAGTTGGGTGATTTCTTTTTTGACGCAGGGTGTATTTAAATTAAGATGATTCTTTAGACAGCCTGTTATATCTAAGTATAAAAACCCTATTCAAGCACAGAGCATCTACGACTTTTGTTAGATTCAAGACCAACTGTTAAAACTTTGGATTGCAAAATTAGTATTTTTAGAAACTAGCAATCCAATCTACCATTTAAAAAGATTGCTATGTAGCAATCTCTAGAGTTCTATGACATATCTAGAAAATCTACCACCGAAAGGTAGAAAATATTTAGTAACAGAAAAACTACAATGGAAGTCTATTTTACTTTTCTTAAAAAGAGAAAGGAGAAATTCAGGAACAAAGTAGTTAAAAATGGCAAATGATACAAATAAGCAATAAGCACAAACTATAACCAATTCAGTAAGAGAAAGACATAAAAATTATAACAGAATCAAATTAATAATACAAAAAATGAAAATGGGAGACTAGAATCAATAACAGAGCAATGTGTATATATATATAAAATGGATAATTGTTTTTCCTTAATCAAGCTATTTATACCTTAATGTGCCCTAGCATTTTATGTATGTTTCTCATTGTCTTTATTGTATTGCTTTGATTATATATAATATGTTTCATATGAAAAAATGAAAAATTCAGAAAAGTACAAAAATTTCTGTCTTAGTTACTTTTCTCTCATTGCTGAGACAAAATACCAGAAACCCAAAGTTAGGGGAAGAAAGGTTTATTTGGCTCACAGTTTGCAGAGGTTTCAGTCCACAATCAGCTAAGTCCAACTCAGGGTGGCAGGGCAGACAGGTAGAAGGCAGCAAGGTAAGCAAGGGATGCAAGCAAGGGGACTAACCAGCTTCTTCCCGTATTTTATATCTTATCCAGGCTGCTTGGATTAGGGTGGTGCCCAACCAATCAGTGGATTAATTTAGTAGTCACCTGCCCTTAATCCCAGCATCACACACCCTAGATCCAGCTACCTCTTACCACATGAGGCTTTGGGGTCACATCTAGACACTAACCTGAACAATTATATATAATATGTTTCATATTAAAAAATGAAAAATTCAGAAAAGTAGAAATAAGAAAGAAACATTCTCTTTTATTTTATGAAAAATAGAATTCCATAAGAAGCTAAGAGAATAACAATAGCTATACGATACACTGTGTATTGTTATCTTCAAAGTAGTTACTCAGAGTACAAGTCCTAAACCAAAAGGATTCTTACAAAAAATGAAACAGACGATAACACAAAATGTTCTTTTCAATGATCTAAGATAAATTAGCAGTATAAACAAAAAAATTCTTAAGGACAAAAATGCAAAGAAAACCACTTGAAATTATTCATGAAAATTATAATGCATAGAACTTATTAACACTTTTTTTCCTGCCAGGCAGTAGCATGGTGCACTATGTGCATTATTCAAGTCTTATAGGAGCCCTAAGCAATAGGAACTCTCATTAGCTTGAAACATACATAAAATGCTAGGGCACATTAAGGTATAAATAGCTTGATCCATTTGAAGTTTTAGAGCTTTCTGGGTCAGATGATCAGTAACGGCACAACCATCCCTGAAGCCCACCTCTGCGTGACACTGAAGCCTCTGATATCACTTTGCGATGTTGCCTTATTGCCTCGGTTTCATGCGCAAACATATTTTAACATTAATTGAATCGTGCTATACATTGATAAATTTCCCAGTATTAAAGTGTGGGTATTATTTTTGTAATTAAGGATCTTGGAAAATAATATTATTCACATTATTTCAATATGTAGGTATGCAGTAATTTGTCTATCAATTCCACTCTTTTAGTACTTACCACAATTTCTAATTATTTGCTATTAAAACTAATATTAATAATCTCATGCATAGACATTTTGATCATATTTTAAATTTCTTAGGACAGATTACTACAATTTTAATTTGTAGGTCATAGATTACGAACTACTTTTAGAGCTTAAAACTGACATATTTAAAAAATGTACCAATTTACAAACCTACTTGGAGATTTTGAGAGTACTTAAATCACTGCATATTCTCTCCCATGAAATAATTTTCTTTGAATACTGTCAGTTACATAAATTTACATATAATTATAAATGATGTGGAACTTTTTATAGTATCGAATATTTCCATTTCTACTACTGTCAAATTTGTATGACTTTTCCAAATTTTCAATTGCAGCATTAATTTTGTTCTTAGAAATGTGTATGTTTTGTGAAATATTTACAATATTGATCAGTCTAGATACTCTTTTTAAATAACTGATACAATTATGTGCTAGTCTTCAAATCCTAATGGTTGATATTGAACCATTTCTTTAATAAAATTTATCACTTCTTAAAACCATAAATTCTTTTAATTTAGATTTTAAGAGTGCTTTCTTAACTCAAAATCACATAAATAATAAATTACATGTTTTTCTACTTCCTCAACTTTTTTTATGTTAAATTGTTGATATGAAGTAACTTTGGTTTTCATGTAAGTTTGAATTTTTTCAGACTAACAATTTTCCAAACGTATTTTAATAAATTTTCCACTTTTATCCATTTTTGTTCCTTTTGTTATATATTAATGTTTTCTTAGTATTATTTTTCTTATTGGAGTTTTCTGTCCAACATTGAAAGTACATTGTATTTTAACTTTATAATTTATTTAAAAATTATTTCAGGTAAGTCCTCATTTTTCTTTAAGATAGTTTCTTTTGTTTGTATTTCAAGACAAAATTTAGAAGGAAAATAGTCATAAAGAAATTACTATTAAGATTTTTGTCAAGACTGTGTTTGACCTGTAAGTTAATTAGGGATGAAATTGAGAAAATCCAGGTGTTATCTTGCTATCTAGCTATCTTCTCAGCATATTTCCTTCTTTTGTAGAACATAATAACTTTAATTTTCAAATTCTTTCATATTAGCTTAATAGCATATTGACTCAAGTAATACGTTGTAAAATATGACATTTCAATACATCAAACACCTTCCTTATGTTGTGTAAGCTAACACTCTTCATGACCATATCTGTTCAATGGTGTCCGTGTACACTGAAACACTGGAAACCAAGAAATGAACGAAACCTAATATCCAGATTCGTTAGATAATGATAGACCTTGTATTGGATTCCTGGGGTTTCCGAGCTAAGTACATCGCATTTGTGGCTTAAACAGTAGAAATTAATCTTCTCGCAGTTCTAGGAATCTGAGATCAAGGTTACAGTAGGGTTTAACTCTTCTGAGATACTTCTCCTTAGAAGTAGCCACCATCTTCCTGTGTCTTAGCATGGTCTTACCTCTCTCTGTTTGTCTGCGTAAAATCGCCTCTTCTTGTGAGGACGTCATTATATTGGCTGAGGGTCACCCTAATGGCATCATTTCAACTAAATTACCTTAAGAAGCCTACCTCCAAATATAGTCACATTCTGAAGTACCAAAGCCTCCAACATATAAATTGGGGATGAGCAAGGGGGAACTCAACTCCTAGCAGGTGCGATTACATACTTTATAAAAGAATAATTAAAACATATATGTAGGTTAGTTTGCAAATCACATATATTGGGATATATTAAGAAACTTTGTCATATGAGATTTCTTAAAATATGAGCCTTATTTAAAAACATTATTTTCCAAATATATTGTCTAATGTTCTGATGGGGAATTGTATAAAAAATTATGTAAACAATAAATGTATTTGTTAGATACAAAAAATAAGTTAACTATTTGGAAGAGGGGGATCTTTGATATGCATTTATTTCTTTTTTTCATGATTTTGTGATTTTAATAGGGGTTAATATCACATTTAACACTTGCAACTTGTTAAAACAGTACGGAAAGTTTAGACTTTGGTGGAAACCTTGATGTGGGGAAGGCTGCTATAAAAAAATGCAAACAGGATGACAGAAGTATATTTTCTTTTACATACAAAAATGAAGACCCAAATATGGTTTGTTGAAAAGCTAGAGCTATTGAAAAGATGTTGAATTTTCCTTTGCTTTGGTTAAAAGAGCCTAGGAATAGCAGTCAGTTCCCCTCCTACAAATAGCACACAAACACAATGACAGGACTATTTTTAGCACAGAATAAATGACTTTTAAGAAATTAAATTAATTTTAAACTAGACACTTTACCAGTAAGTAAATTGCCATAAAGCAGAATTATAAACTCTGTTTCAGTTTGGTATACTAAATATTTCTTTTAACCCTTTCGTTAGGACTGTATTGAAATGCCAACAGTTGTTTGAATTAAGTTCTGTAAGAAAGTATTAGTCAATTATTTTGGAATATGTACAGTTGTAGAAAATGCCAACTTAAAATTCATGTTTGGTTGCTAGAATTTATCGTTTTTAAAGTACATTAAAGTAATTTCATTTCATATTTTGTTGCAGTAACACCTGTAGTTACTATTGTGGGAGAAATTTTACTTTTTAAATTGGTGTATATGTTATGTCCAAGATTATAGGATGAAGATGCTACCTTATCGAAAAATTTATTTATTGGTGCATTTATTTCTATTTTAACATATTATGTATTTTTCTAGTTGTGTACTTCTTTAGCAAAATTGACTTACTGTATAGTTCCATATAATTAATATATGAGCCCAGAGGTCTTAAAAACAAAATACAAACTTCACCCATGAGTTAAGAAAAGTTACTTTAGTACTGGTTACCCTAGTACCAGAATATTAGAACTAACTAAGATGTCCTGATTAATTAATTGCACTGAAATTTTTTTTTTAATTTTGTTAGTCTGGGTTTAGATACAAAATAAATTAATGGATATTTGTTTCTTCAGCTAGATACAAGTTGATAAGCCAATGCTTAAATTCTATAATATTTTAAAGATTACATATGAGCCCATAAATATTTACAATTTTTATGACTCAGTTAAAATTTAAAATTAAATAAATTAGTAAATGTAGTATACTTGAAACCACTTTTCCATGTTTCCACATTTAAAAAAATTAGACTAAGTAGTGATGATTACAAGAAATGGTTATATTTGAATTATGTAAAGTGTAAAAGTATCTACAGTGGTAGAAATTTATACTACTAGAATTTTGTGGCAAAATAATTAAATCACAGAAAACAATACAAATTATTTTCTTAATTTGTCAAAATTGCTAGTTCTGTTACATAACAAAGAGATATGTAAAAGAATGACAGACAGTATATGCTATTACAATATCTGGATGAAATTTAAAAATTAATATCTAGATATAATTGATAGGTTAATATATTTATTATTTTAGTGTAACAGCATAATAGGTACATTTTGTTGCCTGCTTAGTGATTTCATCATGCATGTGAACACCTATGTATGCCATAGATTTACTCTACATTACCTTACTTCATATTCCATGATCCCTATTGACAAATATTGTGTATAATATATAATAAATTCCCTGTGAGGTCTCTTGTTGCCATAATAGTAAATTATTTTCATTATTTCTTGTGGCATACACTAGTGCATTAAGAATTTCAAAGCTTTCATATGATTATTAAGATTAATTCCTAAATCTATAATTTGTCAAATAGAAGTAATATATTCCCTTAAAAGTCTTTGGTTCATGCTGTACTTCTTTGGAAAAGCTGAACTAAAAAGGAAGGAGAAAGGGGAAAAATGTAAAAATGTAAATAAACCTGCTGTAAATAGGGAAGGGTGGGAGAATGGAAGGGAGGGAAGGGGAAGAGGGGGGAAAACCAAGATACATCATGTATAGGTACAAAATAACCACGTTGATTATGATCATTATGTATACAATATACCAATACATGTTCTTAGTGAAAAAAAAAAAAACTGAACTAGTTTATATACCATTTTCAAAAATAATAATGTCAATCATGTATATTTTGTTTCCTGTTTTGGAATTGGTTAATAATGTAATCTGCCTATCTGTATATTCTTTGGTCCATGTTTACTGGCTACTGTAAATCTTTAGAGAATTTCTTCTTTCTATTCTTTGCCTATTTTTCCATTAGTGTATTTTAAATAGTTACAAAAATAAAAATTATGACCAACAATGATTGCCTACATTCTTATGTTCCAGGTACTTTCTAAATACTTGTAAAAGTGGTGTCTTGGTTCACTAGCATAATTTGAATTTGTGCCATGATAGTGGGAAAGATGGTCACCTTTGTTTTTGTCCACCCATAAGGAGCTCATGAATGGAAGCATTCATGAACCAAGGTATTAGGTATAGTACATAAAAACCACACTCTCGCACTCCAAAACATTCTGAGCAGGGAAACAGTATTATTGCTTCTACTTAATAAATAAATGGGTAGAAGAGCCAAGATTTGAGTTGTTTTTTTTTGTTTTTTGTTTTTTTTGTTTTTTTTTTGTGGTGCCAGGGATTGAACTCAGGCCCTTGTGCTTACAAGGCAAGCACTCTAATCACTGAGCTAAATCCCCAGCCCAAAGTAGTTTTTTTTTTTTTTTTTTTTTTTTTTTTTTTTTTTTTTGGTGCTGGGAATCGAACTCGGGGCATTGTATTTTCAAGGCAAGCATGCTAACCACTGAGCTAAATCCCCAGCAAGAGCCAAGATTTGAAGCCCAGATATTTGGCTTCGGTGTCCACCATCAGAACCTTCATACGGTGTTGTCCACCTTTTCTTTATTTTTGTATTTATATATTTTTATGCAAAGATGTTGATTATTTATTATGAATGTGGTGAATAACTTTTCCTTTAATTATCTTTATTATCTTTTAATAATATACATTTAACTCTTTTTGCCAGGTGTGATGGCACACACTTGTAGTCCTAGCTATTCAGGAGATTGAGCAGGAGTTGGAGGCCAGAAAGGGTAACATAGCAAGACCCCACCTGAAAAAAAATGTAAGAGAACTATTTAATTCTTTTTCAGTCTTCTTGATATGTATCTGTTGGCTCTCTGTCCACCCATCTATTTTGTTTTCCTGCTTAAAATATTCTCCCTTTTAGATCTTATTCTTACATACTATCTTTTCTTCTTTTTTTGTTTGTTTTTGCATTACTTCTTAATGTAATGTTTGACTTGAATTTTTAATTTGAATTCCCAATTTAGGTTGGAATGCTAAGCACACATATTTTCTACTTCTCTCTCAAAGTATTTCTTTAACAGGTTTAGCAGTCATATATTTTAGCACCTTGTTATAAAGTGGAAAGGGAATGGTGACAACTTAAAGTCAGAATTCCTCAGATTAGAGTTGAAGCTTTGTGTTTCGGTGTAGTGTGTTTCCAGATATTACATCAAATTTGCCAAATCAAAAAATAGGGATGGAAGTAAATTGAAGTTACATAATTAACCAGTGGGAAAAATAAAACATGTGAAAAATGAGTCCCCCTGAGAATTAGAGTATGATATAGCTAAAACTATTGCATTTTACTATAATCCTGACTCATTTCTGATCACTTAACAGAAGAAAAATATTTTCTTTTATCAACGGTTGATCATTTCTTAAAAAATCCATTCTTTCTGCACCAGGATGAAATGCCATCTTTGTTTTTCTTCTACTCCTGAAAATATTTAAAACTATTTCTAGGACTTCAAGATTTTGATTTTTTTTAAAAATTGGGTGATTTTACCTCTTATTATTACTGTGCCATACTATTTGATGTTTTCCGTCAGTCTTTTAAAACAATTTTATTATTTATTTTTTATCTGGTTATTTCTCTATAATCCAAGAATTAAGAAAAGAAAGCAAACTATTTGAACAATGACAAAGGAGAGCTAAGCTCATATTAGTTTCAGGAAAAACACACTCACATGCACACACACCCACCCCTCATTTGGAAAAAAAAAAAAAAGCCTATTTTTTGAATCACTGGCCATCCAAGATTAAAATGCATCATTCTTTCTACAGAAACTCTTCTTCACAGCTAATTAGACTACATCTTTATTCTGATATTCTCAGTTGTAGGTTTTTTTGCACAGTGGTCAGCCATTTCTTCCATACGTTTCAAACATTGAATTGTGGTAGATAACCCAGACTTTAATGTAGATCTCCAGATTCCTAAATTTTCATACTGTGTTATGCATATAGCTACGTTTAATACCTATGTTTACATGTGCTTAGAAGTATACCTAATAAAATATGATTGTAAATTCATTAAGCTATTAGATTTTTGTCATAATTGCTATTAATGTTCTATTGTTGATATTCAGCTGTTAGACACTGTCAATAGTGGCTGAGATATTCCAGAGTAATACTATAAGCACTTAAGTTGAATTCAGAAATTTATAATTATAAATGAGGTTTTTTGGATGTGTAAAACGTTGATTTCATTCAGAACAGTATTAAAATTACATTTCATACACCATGCTTGCTCTGAATAAGCAAACAGTTATGCTAACCCTCCTCGATTCACATTTTTTAACCACTTAGGTAATGGTACTCTTAATTTTGTCTTTAGTTTTTATTTCAGCAAATATCTGTGGAAAGCCTACTACTCCAGACATTGTATGATACCTGGCCATAAAATATTAAGTATGAGTGAAATCTTCCTGATGATTAGGAAAGAGACAATAAGTAAATGGACAAACAATAATTCAAAAGAAAGAAAACTAAAACAAACACAAGGAGTATGCATGGCATGGTTATGAATCCATGTTATACACTAAAAATCTACTGACTTGTTTTTCTTTTTTAGTGCAGGATGTATTATCTCTAACATTAGCAACAATATCTTTTTTTTTTATTTATTTTATTTTAGGGGGTGGTGGTCTTGGGAATTGAACTCAGGGTCTCGTAGTTGCTAGGCAAGCACTCTACCATTGAGCTAAATCCCCAGCCCCAGCAACAACATCTTATATGGGTTATTCTGTGCTTCTGTCTGTACTTGCTCAAAAGCTGAGAAAAGCCATATGTACTTTCCTGGCTTCCTACATGAATTAATTTTTTTTTTTTTTTTTTTTTTGCAGCGGGGATCGAACTCGGGGCCTCATGCTTGTGAGGCAAGTACTCTAACCACTGAACTAAATCCCCAGCCCTATGAATTAAAATTTTTGTTTGTTTTAAACTTCAACTTATAGATTTCTTGGTGCTCTGTTCTGTTTATTTTCTACCTTTGCCTTTTGGGAAAGGGAAATCTTAAAAGAATGGAAGTCTCCTTTTGCTGAGATTCGATGTGCTATATTAGTTACCTACATGTACGACATAGAGATTCCCTCAAATGCCAGAAATTGTCATGAGAAACATAAAATATGAAAAGCACGTCAATTCCAGTCTTCCTGCACCCATAGAAGTGTGTGGCTGTCATTTGAACTGAGTGACAGTCCCTGCCGGCTTCACACTGAGGCCCTTCCCAGTGAGCTTTCTTCATATGGGCTGCTTATGGAGTGACCATGTTAGGTATAGCCTACTCTTTTTTGGGTGCTAAAACCAAATAGCCTAAACCGAGTAGCTCATCAATAACAGAAATTTATGTCATGTAGTTCTGGAAACTGAGAAGTCCAAGGTTCTGGCATCATCAGACTCGGGCCTGACAAAGGCCTACTTTCCGGTCATAGCTGGTATCTTTTCATTGTGTCCTCACATGGTGGTAGGAGAGAACTCTGATCTTTTCTTCCCTTTGTAAGGACACTAATCCAGATAGCCTCTACTGTCATGTCCTAATCATGAGAATTAGATTCCAAAATAAGCATTTTGGAGAAACACATTCAGACTATAGCAGGTTGCCAGCGTGAGGCCTGTGCCCTGACCCCGCTGGCCCGGCCCACACTGTGGCAGACCTCTCTGCGGTGTGGAGCCTCCTGCCCTGCCGGCCTGTCTTCTCCGTCTTTCCACAGGTTCAGACCTGCATCTCGGTTGAAGCCTCCCCTGCTTTCTCCAGCCTACTCCGCTTTATCCTTAGCAGATGTTTTCTCCATAAATGTCCTGTATATCTAATCCCATTCTGGCATGTGCTTCTCAGAGAACCTTAATTTATACAGTCTGGAATAAATAAATCAGCAAGAGTTGCAATGCTATTTAACTCCCAAATTCTTTCATCATTCATGAAGATATTTTCATATTAATTGGATAAGTACCCAAATCAATTTAAATACCCTGCTTTATGTTTCTTTTCAAATTGAACATTGATATTTTAAAATAGAAATTGTATTATGTTGGAGGAAAATATCTCATAAGTACTTCAGATTAAGCATATTTATTATGACAAAGTTGAGCTATGAAAATAAAATTAAAACAATTTTTAATAAATCATTACTCACAGGAATTTAATAGTTAATTTCCTAAAATTATTTTGATTACAGCAGGTTTTCACAGATCTCAAAATCTTATGACATCATTTCTATTTCAGGTTAAGTTTTTGCCTACCACCTTTGGAGGGCATGTTGATCATTAATTAAATAGTTCATTTATTCACTAACCAGATGTGTATGTTCTTTCAATGGGCTGAGTCTGTGCTAAGTGTGTCTCTCTAGTATTTGACCATAAATAGAGCTAAACTTTGTCTTGTGTTGAATTTGACATTTGAAACCCAAATTTAAGTAAATGCCAGAGTTTCACTCCAAAGATGTAGCAATTTCCTGTTTGAAACTGTTTGTCCTTTTCGATTTTGCACAAAAACATTTATATGAAATTCTGGTGGCTGATTCCCATAACCAAATTGTGTAAATCCAATTGTGTAAAATTCTACTAGAACAGGATATGATTCATACCTTGCTCAATGTCCTCATTTGTTTCTTTGCCTATTTTTTTTTTCTTTCTAGTGTGTGATGTATTAGCTCTAAGATCAGCAACATTTTATATGGATTATGCTGCTCTTCTGTCTGGAAGAATACCAGATAACATGTTTTCTTCACCATGTCACTGAAACCAAGTCCAACATAGTCATACAAAAATTAAAACCATTTTTGTAAAACTATTTATGTCCAGGTTTTAACAATCAAGTTTCACACTAAGAAGTGTTTCCACGGTCTGAGATCATTTGCCTCCTAGAATTTAATACAATTCTTAGGCTACATGTCATCTACAATTTCTTATTTCTTTATATTTTGTTGTAAAGGAACAAATGTTTCTCTTTATCCACTTTCGCAAATAGTGGTTTCACACTTAACTATGAGCCTGTGGGGCTTCCTTGAGATGAGTTTATGTTGTACTAAAAACCTTCTGATTCTTCTGTTCACTCCCAACACACTCCTCCTTTCTGTCTCTGCTCCTAGCCCTGCTTTTTAAAACAGTTCTGCTGTATTTTTACAACCCTGTTCTCTTGGTAAACATTGGCACCAGTTTGTTTGCCATTTTCCTGGGGTTTTGGCATAAGACTTGGTTGGATTTTTCCACAGAGCACTTCTAATAGAGTCATGTTACTATTCAAGTTCAGAAAGGAATTTAAGAGTAATAGAAAAATAGGATAAAATCCCTCCTGTAATTATTTTCCCAAATTAAAAATAATCCTATAATGTTTCTCTTAAAATAACAAGCACTGCATATGCATAACCCTCGAGCCTGAGAGTGTTTTACAGGGGGAAAAAAAAAAAGCTACTTTTCCTAAATGGGGCACAGAGAGTTGGAAATCAAAGAGGCTTTTAGTCTGAAGCCATCGTTTCAGAGGAGCTTGAGTCTTTCACTTGAAATATTCTTTAACTAGAGTGGCCTGAGTACACAGAAAGAGTCCATAGTGTGTGTCAAGATAAACTGAGAAAACTGATTTTTATATCCTTAAATTCTACATATCCTCTTTCTGAGAAGATGTTTGCTATGAAGGGACATACTTCTATCCTGGTTCTGCATTGACATTTGTCCTTAAAAAAAAAAAAAATCCCAAACCTGTCCTCATCCTAAATTTTACATGTTGCACTGCCCAGATAGGCAAAACTTCTAGACACTGAGAGGCTCCTTTAAGCAAAGAACCATCATTCTTACCATCCATCTTACTGACAGATCCATTTTCAATGGAGTTTTTAATTTTTCACATTTTCAATTCTTTTTTTCACATTTTCAATTCTTTTTTTCACATTTTCAATTCTTATTTGCAATAGTTTATGTTCTTCTGAGCAATTAGTTACTACTAATAATTGCTTCAATAAATAATTTCATTAGGAAATTTAGACTAACCCTGTATTCATAGGAAGATTTAATATGAATTTATATTTAATTACATATATACTCATTGCAAAGAAATATGATAAGGTATTTTGTAGAGACAAAACATAAAATGTAGCATAAAATATATTAAGATAATATATTTTGTATGTTTTCAAGCATGAAAATGTATTAGAATAAAAATCTGTGGGTAAAATGAATGGAATTGTTATCAGGTAGGTTCCGATATTCCTGGGTCCTTCCCCTCCTCAAGCAAAGAATTGAACGGGGAGGGGAGTAGTTCTAAAGTTTTATTTTAAAGTATAGAAAAAAGAAGAAAAGCAAAGTTGAGCATAACAATAGAAACAGCAAAATGTGTACCAGGCCTAAAAGGTGCGGTAGGGATTACCATGAAAAAGGCATGAGAGCCTTGGTGCTGGGTATGCAGGCACCATCTTCCATGGGAGGAAAAAGGGAGAGCTCTTCCCTGGTGGCAAGGTAGAAAACAGAGAGGTTGTTTCCAGTGTTGCTTCTGTTTATCAAATGGAGTTCCCATGGAAAGTCGCGAGAACTCCCTACAGTCCTCTGTGAGAGGGCCGTTGCTTGAAATTGGCACCTCAGGCTGATGTCAGGTCCAGGCCACTCCCCTGGAGCTGAGGTTGGGTCCAAGCCACTCCTCCAGGTCACGTTTCCTTGCCAGCCAGCTTTAGCCACGCCCTGTTCCTACCTCAGAAACAAGATTTCATTGAGGAAAAAGTAATAAAAATATTTTCATATTAAACTGTTCATATACTTTTGACTGAATGATAGATTAATTGCCTCATCACTCCTATATTTATGATCTTTTAAGATACATTTCAAAAAAAGCAGTATTATATTTATATTTAAAATGGAAATTATATCCCTTTTAACCATTTAGATGTATGATAAAATGAAAGGGAAAAAAATGGCAAAATATAAATAAACTTGTTGCAAAAAAGAGGGATGGGTGAATGGAAGGAAGGGGAAGGGAAGAGGGAGGAAATCCAAGACACATCATATACAGGTACAAAATAACCATGTTGATTATAATCATTATGTATACAATGTACTAATGCATGTTCTTGGTAAAAATAAAAATTAAAAAAAAAATTTTCCATGCTCCAGCTTTTAAAGTGTTTAAGAAATTATACGGATTTTGAAATTGTTTTAAAAAGTAGGAATGTCTTAGTCTATTTGGGCTGCTGTAACAAACAGACTATACAGTTGAAAAAAAAACACACATTTATTTATTATGGTTCTAGAAATTAGAAAGTCCACGGTCCAAGGAATCAGATATTTGTTTAGCTAAGAACATTTTTTGGTTTTGTTTTGTTTTTTAGAACAGGAAATTTACTGAGAGAGAGGAAGAGCGCTCCTGAGAGATAAAAGGGGACACAAGTGGGTTGCCAACAAGCTCACTTTTCAGGGGAAGTTTTATAGAGCAAAATCGCGAGGTGGGTACAATGTGTGTCAAAATTATGATGAACCAATAATATCACAAGTGTAGTCGCTTAGGCAATATTGATCCAATGGGGAAGAAGGTCACATAGCAAATGAACATGGAAAGTATAAAGACATTCCAGGATGGGGTGGATCTAGAGGTCTTGGTCGCTCACTTTGGTGACCTAGACTTTATCAGATCAGGTGAGTGTGATCTTCAGTTCATTGTTTATCCCTCAGCCTTATCTTGAGGCCTGACCTTCAATGGACGAGCCTCCAGCCGTAGTTGTAGTGTATTCTCCTCTTATGTGTTAACTCCACTGAGGGCCCAGCTCTGTCTGACTGCCTATAATATTTCTACCTTACTTAGCTATCTATAATGTTCCCCACTCTGAAGAGGTACCCTAACTGCAGTTGGGGGGGAGGGAATGGGTGAATTTTCCATCTAGCTGCTTCAAGCTAAGAACACGTTTTCCAATTCACAGAAGTCACCTCGGTGCTGGATCTTCACATGGTGGAAGAGGGAAGGGGTTTATCTCAGGTCTGAATCACCTCCATAAGTCACCACCTCTTAATACCATCAACAGTGGAGGTCAGGACTTCAATATGTGAAATGGCGAGGGGGTGGACAACAGCAGGGAGTAAAGGCTCAATGTATACGAGGAACCACAGCTTTTAGGTTCACAGCTTATCAATATTTACAGACATCCTACTTTCACTATATATTTGCCTTTTATTACAGAAGGGCTTCCTTGTCTGCTGCCCTTCCCAACCCCAAAAAGTCAGTATTTCTCCGCTCTGTGCCTTTATAACCATTCTTGGGAGAATATTTTTCCATTTTTCCTTGACACCTCATGGCAATTTTTTTTTATCAAGGTTCTCCTGCTGGGATCTGTACAATTTACTACATACTGGTTTCCTCCCATCAGGACCATTTCTGCAAATTTCCTCCCTAGTTCAATGTCATGCAGAACACAGTTGATTCCACAGAACACAGGAAGGAGGTAGACAGGTTGCCAGGCTGGCTGCACAGGAGCTCTAAATAGCCTTAAAATGAGGCCCAGGGTTCCACCAGAGGGAAGCTCTGGCTTCCCGACGTGCTACTTTCTGGGCATGGTGGAAAAAAACCTGATCATCACTGTAAACTTCTAATCTATTTCAAATTCCCAACTAAACATATTCCTAAAAATTCTCATTCATATATTCAGTCACTTATTAGTCATTAAATCCAAATATATGTCTGAATTCCTGCCTCATTTGAATTCTGTGCAGTACTTGGGATAACAGTTCCCTTTGTGTTTCCACTACACCTGTCTTACAGTGCTCTGTTTTTTCGGTATTTCCTCTTGTGCTTCTTTCAGTGGAAAAGTCTTTCTCTCTTTTAATTTTTTTTAATTTATTTTCTTTTATTTATTATTATTATTATTATTATTATTATTGAGAAGCCTTTCTCTCTCCATGGGCTCTGTCACTTTTCTGACTCTGTACACTGTCTTTAATAATCAACTCACTGGTCTTTAGCTACAAGCAGGATTTTTAACACAGCATATTTTCAGTGTAAGCCTTTCATGCTGAGCTTCATTGGGAACTTACAATCTATCCTCCATGGAGCATTTTGTTCTGGCATCAGTTTTGTTTCCCCTAAATATGAGTAAAACTGTTGTTCCAGAAAGATGGATGATGCTTACTCTACTATTTTCTATACACTCTACACAAAATCTCATAGCCGATCAGTACGTATAGCTTTCTTTACTAAGCACAGCGCCGGAGGCACACATCGAGTTCATCACTCCTCAACTAGAACCCTCTCACCTGGTGGGTGACTTTGCTCTTCTGCACGGCTATATTCCTTACCTATTCTTAGAGTCTGCTAGCGTGGTTCTCTCCAGCCGAGATACTGTTCTCTTTTTCTTCCCATAGTTAAATATTTCCCTTCCTCTAGGGCTTGACCCAGTTTTCACATACACAGTGTATTCTTTCTTAATTATTCTAATAGCCATTTATCTTATCATTCTAGAACTCCACTAGAATACATTTCTCATACAAACTCATTTAGATATTAAATAAAACCTTCAACTTACATATAACAATTTCATGCATATATTCTTGAATTTTACAACTATAAGACTGCTACAGACTGATTGTTTATGTCTCCCCACATTTCACCCTTCCCTCTTGTGATTGTATTAAGAAATGAATTCCTAGGATAATAAGGTCATGGAAGCAGAGCCCGCATGAATGAGATTTGTGCCCTTTTGATAAGACTAATCAGGATAAAGTTTTGAGAGAGAGCTTCTGCTAGCTCCCAGCTATATGGAGATACAGTAAGTCAGAAGTTTGTAACCTGGAAGCAGGACTCTACTAGAACTCTTTCACTCTGGTCCCCTAACCTACTATTTCTTGTCTCTGGACTGTAAGAAGTACATTTCTATTTTTTGTAAACCTCCCAGGCTCTAATAATTTGGCACTGTAGACTGAACTAAGATAAGTATTTACATTTTAAGAGTATGAGAATCTTTATTGGCTAACTTTTACTGTCTCGAAAAATGTTGTGAACATAGTTAATGTTTAACAAGTATTTGATAAATGGATCATTAAAAATAAGTCATTTATTTCCAAAGTCAGGATGTATTAAGTATTGTCAGAATTACAATTAATTTGATAAAATGTTAAGGGAAAAAGAGATTTATTATAACCTAAGTATCCTAGAGCCAGTATTATATTTTGCTGGAATGATTTTTTATTCTAGTGCTCAATTTTGCTAGAATGCCACAGTCACCTGTAGGGTAGGATTTGAAAAATGTTAAAAGCATTTTCTGGTTCAAATGCATCTCCCTTAAGCTCCTGTTTCTGTGCCTGAGATTATCATACTAATTATTGTTTAGCCTTAACAAAAACCTCAATAAAGGTGCAAATGTTATTTGGGAATTTTGGCTTAAATTGGTTTCTCGAATTAGTTGGCTAGTTGTCCAGATTTCCATAGTTATTAGAATGAGTGCAGATAAGAAAAATAAGTGAAGTAAAATGTTTAGAGCATGCAACTCTGGGGAAGCCGATGTCAGGGGAAATATTTTGGGCAGCAAGGATGTGTCATAAATGTGCTGAATATGTAACAAGAGCAAAGTGCCAGTTGCCAAAGGATAGCTGACACAAAAAGCATTTCTTAAATGAGCTGTATCTGTGCTAGAGGAATGTTCTTTTTTCAAGGTAATTTTTTTGAGCGATTATTGGGTAGAGACTTATATTTTTATATCTTAATTGTAATTGGAATGTTGCTATCTTGAGGGAAATGTTCTATCAAGGTTACTATGTTCACCAGTTGATCACCTCCAAAACTATAGTATTTCCTTGGCTTTTGTTCAACTATTGCAAGTGTAAAAAAAAAAAAATAAGATTTATCAAGGAAAAGTGAAGATGTTAAAAACCGAGGGAAGAAGGTAAGGAATGTGCATGTACTGATCACTAGTGCCTCAGTGACTGTAGACAGTTGAAAATACTTATTTCCAAAATAAGGGATTATAAATACTCTCATTTTTCCAATAAGAAACTGAGATTCAGAACTCCTATAACAATAGCAAAGAAACTAAACAAACAAATAAACAAAACCATGAAAACACAACCAAACAAACAAACTAAACAACAATAAAACACTGTCTCAAAAAAAATTTTTTTTAAAGATTTGGGGATGTAGCATAGTGATAGAGCACCACTTCATTCAATCCACCATTATTGCAAAAACAAAATAAAGCAAAGAACTTAATTAAAAAGGAATAAAGAAGACATAAATGGCCAATAGTTATATGAAAAGATGCTTAACCTTATTAATCATTAGGAAAATAAAAATCAAAATGACAATGAGAAACCACCTATTAAAATGGCTATTGTCTGAAACATGATAAGGATGTAGAGAAACTGGAACACTTTATTGCTGGGGGGGATGCACAGTTACGTAGAGTCTATTAAAAAAAAAAATCAAGTTTCCAAAAATATTTTTAAAAATAGAACTACCACATGATCCAGCAATTCCAATTCTGGATATATATCCCAATAACTGATAGCAAATCTCAAAAAGGCATCTGAAGTCTTTTTTTTTTTTGTGTTTTGTTTTGGTTTTTTTGTTTTTTGTTTTTTTGTGGTGCCGGGGATCGAACTCAGGGCCTTGTGCTTGCAAGGCAAGCACTCTAATCACTGAGCTAAATCCCCAGCCCCTGAAGTCTTATTTTAATTACACTATTAATCACAATCCAAACACTCAGCTATCGAAATAACCTAGATATCTATCTGCATAGGTGCAGGTAAGGAAAATGTAGATATGATAGAATATTGTTCAACCTTCAAAAAGAAGGAAATTCTACCAAATAGATGAACCTAGAAGACATGCTAAATGAAAACAATCAGTCAAAGACACTACGTGATTCCGTTTATAACTGGCATCTAAAGTAACCAAACTTGCAGAAATGAAAGTACAGAATAGTGGTTGCCAAGGGCTAGGGGGAGGAAAAGAGGAATTTGACGTTCAGTGGGTACAAAGTTTTAGCTATGCAAATTAGGTTTTAGAGATCTTCTGTATAAAAGTGTACTCATACATAACAATATGATGGTGCACACTTAAAAGTTTTTGTGTTAGAAGGGTGATCTCATGTTATGTATTCTTATATACAGTAGATGGATGGAATCAGAACCCCAGAAGAACCAGACTCAGAATTAAGTAATCTCCCAAATTCTTCTGTTGAGTGCATTGTGTGATGATGTAACACTTACTCCCACGAAGCAGTAGAGGCTCTACCTTGTTTGTAGGTCAGCACAACTAGCTTTGAAGGTAGGTCATCCACATTAGTGCTCCTGCTCCAGCTCTTTTGGCATTTAAACTTGTAATTTTCCTTTTAGCGACAGAGTTCGTTTAGCTCATCATCTCTAAAAACTTCCATTTCTTGGTAGGTTTTACCTGATCCGCAAAGGCCAGGTGATTTGCCTGAATCCCAGCTGCAAGGGAGTTTTCAAAAATGAGGTGGGGAGCACACTCTGCTAATTCCATCGAAACTCATATGGTTTCGGGAAGAGACCCCATAAGCTTAAGCAGTTATGAGACTTCTTGTAAGAAGAATAATAGCTACCCACAATATAGAGTTAATATATTTTAATCCAAGATTTTAAATTTCTTTGTTGGAATAGTTCCCAGAAATAAGCTGCAGATCACAGCTAGCTTTCTATCAGAATGGTTATTTATTTGAAAGTCTCAGCTCAGCTTTAATTTAGGAATTACAGTTATTCCTTCAGTTTTAGTCTTACCTTAATGTTTCTTTTTGTTTAAATTTTCAGAGTAATGGTTATTTTTCTGGGACAAAATTCTTACCTCTTTTAGATTTTTCTTTTCCTGTTTTTTTCTTTTGATATGTAAGACACTTTGCTTTAAGAAGTCTTTCTCCAAATGCGTCCCGAGGGCACTATTAAAAGCTGCAGCAGCAGGCTCTTCCCTCTCTTCTGTGACTCACTCACTCATCACATGCGTCATGAGCCTGAGTGTGTGAAGGCGATTCACTCTGACAAGACCGCAGTGTGACCAAGAACTATCTGAGGCAAAGGAAGAGGTAAAGTATGATGGTTAGAAAGAACTGGGCTCAAGCAGCCTGTAATCTCATAGAGTGTATAAACTAGACAAATACATAAACAATTGCATTACAAGGGCATACACAAGAAAAAACATAATTACTATGGGAATGTGGGGGGGGGCAAATTTATCTCCATGAGGAAATAAATAAGCCGAAGATTAGGTCATATAGAAGCTACCATTTGTAGTTTAGAAAGGACTTGAACAAATATAATTAAGATGTGGGAGGGGGTATCGTCAATAAAGCAAATATAAGGAAAATAGAGATTTTATTTGAGAATTATTAACCTAATTTTCTAAGAATATTTAATATATGTAAAACAACAGGAGACACAAGAAAGTAGCCTGAACTTGTCCCCTAATTAAAAGCTCTCTCCAAACCATGAATAATCCCAAGAGAAAATGTCACCCTAATTGAGTATTAAGCTGTGTATTTCTTCTCACATAGAGCAAAGGGCCAACTGTTTGGCCACCTAGGGGCATTTAAATCATTGCCTACTTTTTAAAATTTGGTTTTTATTTTATCTTTTATTAATACATATTTGCAGTGCATTCATTGTGGGTAGTTGGTACATGTACATAAAACATCTTAATCCTTTTTTAATCCCCTTCTCCTCTCTTCCACTTTCTCTCCCCTCTCTCTATGACCTCTTAGTACAAAATATACCATTTTACCATTAGAAATTAATTTCTGTTTACGCCAGTTTCATATTCGGAGATTAAATATGCGCCATATGTACCAAATATGAAGTAGATGCTACTTTACTAAACTGAGACACTGCTCTTTCTTTATGCTCTAGTTTAATATCTTTCTGAATATCTCAGTTTTCTAGTGAAAAGTACCTTGGAGATAATAAGGCAGACAGAACTGTTATGAAATACAGGAAGGAAAAAAGCTTCAAGGATGTCTCTAATCTTCTCCTTCAATTTCTGCCAGAACTCAGTGGTGGAAATACTGCCATTGTACCAGTTTCCAGTAAGGATGACAAAACATTCTAATTAAACCATTTAAAACAACAATTTTATTCCAAACATATGCACAACAAAATGTGTTTCTTAAATTAATTTTGCATTACTCTTTTGTACAAATTAGAGTTTTCCTCATTTTAAGTGTGTTTTGTAAAATGAAAATATTACAAGCCAGAATTTCTGACAAAATAAATAATTTCCTCACTTATTAAAATTTATACCAGTAATATTCAAAGGCAAGACTTTATTTACAAAACAATAAAAATTTAAACTAATTTATAAATATTAAAAAGAAAAACATAATAATGTAAAAGCAAAAGTATAAAAGCTCAATTGTCATGATAACGCATATATACTTTAGAAAATATTAGATTAACTTAAGAGTGTTTTTCCTTCAAATGATTTAGTTATTCTGGTGCTATACAGTTATTTGCATGATTTTTAAAATGTTCCATATTCCTGCTTGTCATTGGTGATTATCTCTATCTGCCATCAAGTTCTAAAATCTGAATATTTGGGTCAAGTATTTTGTAAAGAAATATGAATTTTTGCAATACATAGAACAAAATTTAAAGGATTTGAAATATACCATTTAATAGCTTGTAGTAATATAAATAAAACCAGAGCTATAATTTTATCCGTATTTCACAGTTCATTTTATCTGAACATCCTTTCCTACCAGACCACTACGAGATACCAGCATCTCTTGCCTGAACTACAGCCGGATGTCCTGAATTATCTGCCTGGAGATCCTCACATCTTCCCTTCATTCTGCTCCCCACAAAGCAGGGGTGTGTGGGCTGAAGCTAAAGGACATTAACATGGTCTAGAATGGTCTGGATAGTGTGGGCCTTGCCCAGTTCTACAGCCTCTACTCACACCTTTCTAAAAATCACTGTCCTGATGGCATCTTTTTCATTCTTGCAGTTTTCAAATATGCCATTACTTCTAGAATGTTTTCCTGCTCTTCTACTTCCTACTGACTGATTAAAAATTCTTCACATTATAGAGCAAATCATACCACTTGAGTCTAGGGCTCTTCTTTCATTATAGGTCCACAAACAGCCATGTTCCTTCCCTTAATAATGTTCGTGTTAGTGATTAGTAATCATTTGTGTATGACTATTTAAATAAAATGCATTTCCCCAAGTAAACTAAGTTCTCATGAAGGAAAGCATTTGAATGATTTTGAGCACAATTTTATCTTTAGCAATTTTATCATTTTATAGGATCTTTTTCACTCATTATTAAACTGAATAAATGGAAAAAAAAAAGCAGCAAATGAATTCAGCAAAGTATAAAAGGGATTCTGTACCATGACCAAATGGGACTCACGGCAGGAATGCAAAGCAGTTTGATATGTAAAAATCAAACAATGTAATATGCCACATTAATAGCATAAAGTACAAAAAGGATCTCAACTGACTACCAATTTTTGGCAAAATCCAACACCTTTTCATAATAAAAGTGCTCAACAAACTAGGAATAGAAAGTAACTTCCTCAATCTGATAAAGTACATTAAAACAAAACCAACAGCCACTTTCATGTTAAAAGATTGAATGTATTTCATTAAAAATAAGGAACAAGTAAAAAATAGACACTCTTGCTACTTATATTTAAAACTGTACTTTGAAGGTCCCAATGAAGGCAACTAGATAAGAAAGATATACAGACAGGAAATGAAATAAAATTAGCTCTATTTGTACATGACAAGAAAATGCATATAGAATTAATTATAATCTATAGAAAATTTTAGAACTAAAAATGATTTCAACAGGACTGCAAGATAAAAGAGTAATTACTCATACAAATATGAGTAATTCTACGTACTGTTAAAGAATATTCCTAAGATAAAATTAAGAAAATGCTTCTACTTACAATAGTGTCAAAAGGAACAAAACAAAAGACTATTAAATTTAACAAAAGAAATGCAGCACCTGTACGCTGAAAACTGTAAAATGTTGTTGAAAGAAACTAATTAAAACTTAAATAAATTCAAACACAACATATGTTGTCATAGATAAGAATACTATGTCCTCATGGATCAGAAAATATAATGTGAAGATGGAAATGCTTCCAATATGCATCTCAAGGTTCAATGCACTCCCTATCAAAATACCAGGATGTTTTTATTTTTTTAGTAATTGACTATTTGGTTATAAATCTTACATAAAAATGTGAGGGATCCAGAACTGTTAAAACAGATTTTAAAAGAACACTCAAAGATTCACATTTCTCTATTTCAAAATTTACTGAAAACCTGCAGTAATCAAGAGCATATGATACTGGCATACGGTCAGACAAATGGACCAGTAGAATAGAAATAAACTAAGAATCCAGAAATAAACACCAACATTTATGGTCAGTTCACTTTCAACAAGGATGCTGAGAAAATTAAATGGGAAAAGAATATGCTTTTCAACAAATATTCCTGATTCAACTGGATATTTATATGCAAAAGAATAAATTGGAGGCCCTATCTCAAACATTTAAATTCTTAAATGTAACAATTTAAAATTGCAGCTGGGGATTTAGCTCAGTTGTTAGAGCACTTGCCTGGCAAGCACAAGGCCCTGAGTTCAATCCCCAGCACAAAAAAAAAAAAAAA
>PVJO010025244.1:0-23065 GCA_004026905.1 Hystrix cristata | reverse complement strand
CACGCTTGTCTTTAAGTGAATAAATACACATCTTTCTCTTGGATATAAACCAAGTAGATACAAATCAAGTAGAATGACTGGGTCCAGATTTTATATATGTGTGTGTGTGTGTGTGTGTGTGTGTGTGTGTGTTCAGCCTTAGCAGATATATTTTGTTTAATTTCTTTTTACATTTGCATACAGTAAATTCACTTTTGGTATAAATTTCTGTGAGCATAGTCTTATTAATACTGATCCTGTTCACTTAGCACACGAATTTGAGCTTTATTAATGTTATTTATAGATCCTTAGTTCTTTTTTTAA
Source organism: Hystrix cristata (assembly GCA_004026905.1). Taxonomy (NCBI): domain Eukaryota; kingdom Metazoa; phylum Chordata; class Mammalia; order Rodentia; family Hystricidae; genus Hystrix; species Hystrix cristata. The sequence continues at coordinate 22,762 of PVJO010025244.1, read as the reverse complement.
CTACTAAATAGTATTCCATTGCACAGATATATCACAGTTAATTTCTTTCACCTGTTCAAAGACATTTGGGTTTTTCTCATTTTAAGATATATATATTTTTTTCATTTCTGTACATACTACAATTTGAGTGTCTATGCCCTCCCAAAATCCATATGTTGGAACCTATAACCCATTATTAAGACCCTTCTTAATAGGTGGGTCCTTTAGGAGGTTATTAAGTCATGAGAGTGCCACCCACATGAATGGGATTAGTAGTGTTACAGAAGGACTCAAGGGCAGTAATTAGGCACCTTTCCCCTTCAACCCTTCCACATGTAAGGATACAGGGTTAGACCCCTATGGAGGATGCATCAACAATTTGCCATCTTGGAAGTAGAGACTGGGCCCTCACCAGACACTGGACATTCCGACACCTTGATTTTGAAAAGCTAAGCCCCCAGAACTGTGAGAAATACAATTTTGTGCTTTATAAACAGGCATTTCATTATAGTAGCAAGAATGAACTAAAACACAAGGATAACACACAGTAATGTTGGTTCATTTGGTGTTTATTTAAATATAAGAAATTGCAAAATGGTTTTCTAGGATGACTACAACATTTTGAATTCTCATCAGTAATGTGTGAGATCTCTAGTTGCTCTGTATCCTCAACAGAACTTGTTATTTCCATTTTGTATAAGCCATTCTAATAATTATGTAGTGATGTTTTATTATGGTTTTAATTTACATTTCTCTAATGGCTAATGATTTGAAATGTACTTTCAAGTGTTTCTTTACCATCCTCAAGTAATTACTTTATTCATCTAGAGTTTTTAGTTGTAATTAGTGGTAAGATAGGGTGAAGTGTGTGTATTTCATCTCAGCCACATCTAAAAGTCCTCAATACCTTACAAGTTGAATTTAGTATATTCCTCATGGAATTTGCTTTCGGTTGGTCTTGTAGATAGCAAAGCAAATTAACAGCACAGGGACACCAGGTGATATGAAAATATCTCAATGATACCTTGTCTCCTTTGAATCAAGTCTCTTGTTTTGTTGAGAGCTTACTATTTTATAGCAGAAGTCCTGCAAAACTCAAATGGGCAAAAGATTTGTGTAAGTTAATGGAAAATCCACCCTACATCTGATTACTCACTTTCCATTTTGCTTCCAAGGGGATTAGACCACCCATTTCCCTTGGGATATAGTATTTTAAGCTGCTTTCATATAAAGTAACTGGATCTGCTTGAGTACTTTCTTCCTTTTCCATGGTTTACTGGAATAACTTCAAGTTTGATTCAACCCAGTAGTTCCCTAGGAAAAGAAATAGGGTTTTCTTAAAGGACATGTACTTCCTTAAAGTGGACATCAGCTGGCTTAACAGAATTGGTAGGCATGGGTATGATGACTAGCTATGAAAACATATTTGTCAAACTAAAGCTGGTCTTGAAACATATTTCTGTTGTAGCCAGAGCTTACATTTTAAGGGGCCCCAGTCTTGACATCCATGCTCACTTACCAGACAGGATTATTTGAACCCACACACAATCTTCTAGAAAGATGACAGGTGTTTTGAATGGCTTCATTAGTTCAGCTGGGGCTTTAAAACAGTACCATTCAAAATATGGCCTGCATCCCTGCAGCATCAGCATCACCCGGGAGATTGCTAGAAACCCTGATGCCCAGCCAATCACCTCCAAATCATATTGCTGGGGTTCGGTATAGGAATCTTGTGTCTTGACAAGCTTTTCAAGGGATTCTTATGCATTCTGAAGTTTAAAAAATGCTGATTAGTAATTTGTACTTATTTATCATAAAACTGAATTAAAAGGTTGGGGAGAGGGTATGAGATCCTTTCCCCAGCAGTTTCAAATTTCTACTGAGTGTATGATTGACTACCCTTTTAAGAATAAAACTACAAAGAAGGGTACAGGAAACTAGGAAACATAAAAGGAAGACCTAAGACGACTTTAGTAACAGCAATGAATAAGACCGCCAGCTTTCAGAAGAGTGTGTGACCTTCCTTTTGCAATCATAGAGGATAAAATGATACTATGAAATGTAGGTAAAAATAAAAAAAAACTATTTTTGAGTAGTTTAGAAAAATACAACAAAGTAATTTTAAATGAGGAAAATTTATTCTCCTCAGTGTTTTCAAAATAATATTTGATAAACATGAAAAATAAAGCTGTTCGTGGTGTTTCCATCTAAAGATATTGCTATTATTTTCTGACCATAAGCGAGCATGTTTTGTAGTAATTCTGATCATAATCTCAGTATTGCGTCTACTTTGAGGAATTTTGAGAGCAGCAAAAAAGAGAAACAGTCTACTAAATTGATCTTGAATTGGTCAGATGATGTTAATAAATATTTATTGGGTACTTATATGTGGAGTGTGTGCTGTGTGATAAAATTGTCTGTCATTAAACCAATTTGGAAGTATGATAAGTTAGCATTATGAAAATGCCCACCAAAACCCATAGAGGCAACAGAAACTGGTGAAGTTATATTTTTTCCTCCTGTACTCTCCTTCTATTTCTCTCCAATCTCCCCACCCTTGTCAGGGTACATTTTCTTACACAGGAAGCTGCTACTGCTGATTTAATATCAAGGACACAGGATTTTCATTGTTTCTTTATTTCATCCCGCCACAAAGATTCTCTTACTCACCCTTCCCCCTCCTGGTTATTACCAACAATATGAATTTTGCAAGCTGATGATCTGAAATCTGACATGGAAACGGTGAATGGAAGAGAGCAAAAGGAGCTTATTATACAGAAGGAATTTATTTTTTGGAGAATTGTGTGTCCTTGCTGTTCAAGCTTTAAGCAAAAGATACATATCAGATTGTACTTTTAACTGTTTTTCCAATTAATTTTACTGTGAAAAAATTCATTAGAAATGCATTAGTTACTGTACCTTATCTCTTGATCTTGGGCCTGGAGCCTGGGTACATCGCCCATTTTAGTCTCCCTTTCTGCCACCCCCCACTGATTTCAATTGCAGCTTACTGAAGAAGAACAGATAATGTTGGCCATTTAACCAGAACTGCAGAGATTTTTGACACATTGCACACGCAGCCCCTGGAGGATGGGTAGCTGATTACCCATCTTCATACAGCTTGAATCTCAGGCAGATGAGCGGCCTGCAAAGAGGCAGAGTGTTGCTTGAAAGGAGAGGATACCGACAGATGGGTTGGATAGGCACTGCCCCTATGCAGGAACACCTGAGAAAGTCAAAATGAGGACAGTGGAGTGCTCAGGTGAGAGAGTAGATGCCTGGGATCCCTCGACCTCTCATGTTCCATCTAGGTCCTATTCTTTCGTTATGGTTAGAAAACAATTACAGTACTTTTAGAAAGAGAAAGGAGTAAATTACTTTGTATAAGAAAAAGGGGTTTTCATTGGTTTTGAAAGGGCTTTGTTCATTTTCCTTTGTTAACAAGTATACCTAGACATTCCAAGTTCTTTTTCAAGGATATTCTAATGATCAGTGAGCAGCAGTGGCTCTTGTTGCTCAAGGATTTGTAAAGTTCATTTGCATGCACTAACTCAGTGGGAGAGGACCCAACTCCGCATGACTTAGACCAAAGTTTTTTTTAACACATATGAGCTTGAGGAACCCTTTGGGCCATCGAAAAATCCCAAATCACCATATAATTTTACTTAACCATTCTAGTTTTAGTTGACTGAGAAAATATTTGAACTAGATAGAATATGAGTAAATTTAAAAATAATGTAAATGATCACATGTTCACTTAATCAGAAAACCTGCAGATATTTAAGAATAGAAGTCCACATAAAGGAAGCTCTTTTTATTCCATTGGAAACTGGGGAGCAGAGGGACTAAAAGTCCCTTTTGTACAGCACTTTGAGTTCCTGAGTATCCACAATGTAGATTTGGAACCAGTGACTTAGACAATGAATGATATCAAATAATCAAATGATTACATAAAATTAAATAATCAGGGAAAAGCAAACCTGGGCTTATTAGTAAAGCATAGGAAAGTAAGCCTCTTTGCAGAGACTGGAATTATAATTATTTTGGTTGGTAAATGTGAAATTATTTTGTGATTATTTTTGTTACTGTTATGAACATCTGTGATGAATTTAGGGGTGCTTGTTGCTTTTGCGCCAACAATCTTTATTAATAGAGCAATCAGATGAAATTTTTCCTTGATAAGTAAAATTTAGCTGTCAAAATGGTGTTTTAAAAGATGGCCTTATTTTTCAGGCATTCAGAATATCAGACCGCATATATATTCATGACTTTGAGATGCAGCATTCTAGGATGCATAGGCAGATCAGAACCTAAGTGGACTGGGCAAGGATGGAAAGCAACATGACTGCTCCTGCCATACCATCCCAGTGTTAATAAAATGAAGGCCACCCACAAAATGAGGGAAACACCCTGTTCAAAGAGAAACATTAGCTCCTAGCAGAGCCATCCTAAAGCTGCAAGAAAGCTCAGGTCTGCTACTTCTCTAATTTCCTGTTTGACTTTGAATTCCCACCAAATATCTCTTGGGAGTTAATGACTGGGGCTTTAAGTGCCATTAAACAGAATTTTGGCCAAAGTATAAACCTGAATCTTATCTTGACTCAGCTGTACTCTTTTCTTTGATGTCCCCAAAGAAAACGCACCCACAGTGGACAATCACAAGGGAAAAAAGCATTATTTCTTTTCGGCAAGCCTGTACCTCAAATCTCATTGCAAGTTTTCTGTGCAACTGGAAAGTAATCCAAGAAGAAAGAGAGCTCATCCTTCCCCAAAACCAAAACCTCACTTTCAATATTTTCCTACCTGTATGTCGTTTGAATTAGGAATATGAGGCTAGGGTTTAGAATACTCAAGGTGTGTGTGATAAAAAAGAAAGGAAAGAAGCCAGAGTCCTAGCCCAGATTCTGTTCCATGGAGGCAAAAGAAACAGAAAAAGACACTCATGTATTTGATCTTCTAACACATGGTCACATATTCTTTAGAGTACTAGAATCTGAGCTCATCAGATTAGCAATGCCTGTTTGGGAGAAGTGAGACTGGGGAGCTCTTTCCTCTATAGTACCCGTGTATCTCAGTCCAGATGACCATTGTCCACATGCATCTTACCTTGGCAAATATATAGCTTTGGAAAGCATCACAAAATGAATATCTTTAGCAGATTAAGTTCTGTTTGTGACTTTGTTGGCACAAGCTGAATATATATACATGGAAACAGCCTTCGACATCCTGAAGCCGAAGAACGATCAGGCTCATGCTGGCACTTGATGAGTTAAATGAGCTGAAATATGAAGTCCGACAAATTTGTTAATGGCATTTCCTTTAAAAAAGAGGATCAACAAAATCCATAGGAAGTAAATCTTTGCTTTATTTCCTACTGTTGTTATTGACAGAATTATACAGAGTTTTTTTTTTTTACTAAAAGCCAGTGAGTTGCTTGCTTTAATAAAAAGTGGATAAAAAAACAGTATGTAATTCTAAGGAGGTAAGAATGTTTTAGAACGATAGTGCCCAATAATCTCTACTATCTGATATGGTGCCCATCAGACACAAAGGGTTTTGGGGTATTTTAAATATGGCAATGTGATGGGGGAACTGGATTTCTACTTTTATTTAATTTTAATTAAATTTGAATAGCTGCATATATCTCTTGACTACTATACTGGACACCACAGTTCCAGAAAAATTATTCCATTCATGGGTGTTATGTTTCACTGGCATATAGAATATAAAAGAATATGTAATATATACAGTTCAAAGAATAGTAAAATAATCCATGTACCCCACAACCTAGCTCGAGTCTATTATCTATACCACTGAAGTTCTCTAAGCACCATTGTGTGGTCCCTTTGTACCCCACTCCACCACCAGAAATAACTTCCACCTTAAATTTTATGTTTAACACTCCTTTCTTTCAGTATATGCTTTTTATCAAAAATTTTATGCATTTCTAAGCAAAATTTTATTTTCCTCTGCATGTTTTTCAACATTTGATAAGTTGCATTATACTGTAGAGATTCTTTGGTAGTGCCAAATTATTTCCTAAATTGTACCACTTTTCACACACACCAATAATTCAAGAAGTGTTTGATTTTCCACATTCTGACAATAATCATTCTTGGCAGAATTTTAAATTTTTGTTTGTCTGGTAGACATAAAATATTATCTCATTTTATCCTTAAATAGCATTCCCAGATCATTTATAGCATTAGAGATATTTTAATTCATACATCTCTTTCTTTTTACAAATGCTTACTTACTGTTCTTTTTTTCATTGATTTGTGGAATGTTTTTATGTATTGTAGTTCTCAGTAGATCCCCCTTATCTGCTAGAGAAGGCCTGAAACATCAAATTGTACTGAACCCTATATATGTTTTTTTCCTGTACAAGTATAGCTATGATAAAGTTTAATTTATAAATTAGATACAGTGAAGGATTAACAATAACAAAAATAGAACAATTATAACAATGAACTGTAATAAAAGTTGTGAATATGATCTCTCTCCCTCTCAAAATATTTTATTATACTATACTCACCCTCCTTCTTGTGATAATGTGAGATGATGTAATATCCACATGTGATGAGATGAAGTGAGGTGAATAATATCATGACATAGCATTAGACTGTTATGCAATAGTTACTTGAATGCAAACAATGACACTACTGTTGATGTGATAACCAAGACATCAGCTAAGTGACTAATGAGTTGGTAGCATATAGAGTGCAGATATGGTGGACAAAGAGAGGATTCATGACTCAGGAAAGAGTGGGATGGGACAAAACATCACCATCCTATTCCGAATGGTACACTATTTAAAAGTTATGAGCTACTTATTCCTGGAATTTTCCATTTAATGTTTTTGGACATTGGCTTGGGTAACTGAAGTGGAAAGTGAAACCACAGATAAGGAAGAACTACCGTATTCTGAATATTAATCTTTTGCCAGTTTGATGTACTACGAATATGTTTCTCCTTAATTGTTGCTTGTATTTTATGATCTAGTTATTGAACAGAAATTCTTAATTTAAATGTACATTAATATAGCATAAATTCCCATTGCTTCTGCATTTGCCATCTTTTTAAAAAAATCCTTCCTATCTGAGAGTTGTATAAATAGTCTACATTTTCTACTTTAAATTTTACTTCTTCTTTGTCTTTATGTCTTTTATCCATCTGTAATTGATTTTCTTGATGGTATAGGAATACAAGTTCATTTCTTTCCATAGGGATAATTACTTATGTGGTATTAGTTATTGAATACATAGGTTATTTACTCAATGATCTCCCATACCAACTCTTATACATGTGGGTACAATTCCAAGCTCTCTTTCTCATCTTCCATCTCTTTTTATACTTTAATGCACCTTTTATTTCATGTATATGTGGGCAGAATTCCAGGCCTTCTCTGTTGTTCTATTAGTCTGTCTAAACCTGAGATAACACCACAATATCTTAATTACTATAATGTTAAAAGAAAAGAGCCACATACAAAAGAATAACTAATGTATGCTTCCCTTTGTGTAATACTCAAAACATTGTTCCAAATCCTCCCTGATAAAGCAGGGAGAAGAGCAGGCAGTGAAGTCAACAATTATTATGGTTTGCATTTGAAATGTCCCCAAAATTCATGTACCATAGGATTGGTTGTGCCAGGTGTGTTTCTCTCACTTTCCCATTTTCTGAGCTCATACTACTGCCCTTAGTTCCTGTGTCTCTCGCAGTCCCATCTTTCCCCGCAAAACGGTGTCCTTGCTTGCAATTCTTCCTTTTTTCCACAATCCCTCTTGGCAAAGTTCCCTGTTCTCTCCCATAATTCCTTGTTTCTGCCAGAATCCTTCCTCCCCACAATTCTGTATTCACCCCACGATTCCTTTTCTCTGCCACAATCCTCCCTCCTACAGTTCTCTGTTCTGTCCTACAAATCCTTGCTGTATCTACAATCCTTATCATCTCCAAAATTCTGTTCTCTCACACAATTCCTTGTTTATGCCACTTACCCACCTTTCCACTGTTCTGTATTCTTTCCCACAATAACTAGTTTCTGCCCCTCTTCCTATGGTCCTCTGTTCTCTCCCACAACTCTTTGCTTCTGCCACAATCCCTCCTTCTCACAGTTCTCCAGAGTATTCTGTTCTCTCCCAGAATTCCTTCTTTTAGCCTCAGTCTCTCTTTCCCACGGTTCTCTCTTTTCTCCCACAATTTCTTGGTTCTCCCACAATCCTCATCTCCACAATTTTCTGTTCTGTACCACACTTCTTTGTGTGTCCTACAGTCTTTGTCATCTACAATATTCTCTGTTCTCTTCCACAATTCCTTGTTTCTGACATAATACCTCCTTCCCACAATTCATTGTTCCTTCCCAATGTCTTGTTTTTTCCGAATTCCCTATTTCCTATAGTCCACTTTATTTTCCATCATCGTTTGTCTCACATTCCTGTCTGTTTTAGTTACTTTTCTCATTGCTGAGACAAAATACCCGACACCCAAAATTAAAGGAGGAAAGATTTATTTGGCTCATAGTTTGTAGAGGTTTCAGTCCATTGTTGGCTGGCTCCAAGGCAGGGCAGCATGGCAAAGGGGCATCACAGAGCAGAAATAGTCCACAGCAAGCAGGCAGGCAAGAGCACATTAACCTTCTTTCTGTTCCTTATATTTTATGTACGCTACCCACCCTAAAGCGGATGTAGCCCTCACACCCTTAATCCTGGCCAGAACTGTGCCAAAACAATCAGTGAATTGATTTAGTAATGACACACCCTTGATCCAAGCACCACATACACATCTAGATCCAGCCACCTCTGACCCCCCTCCCCATGACTGCATGAGGATTTGGGGGGACATCTAGATAGAAGCTGTAACACCATCTTTCCTACAGTTCTCTGTTCTTGCCTACCATTTCCCTATTCTCCCATATTCCTTATGTCACATAATTGTGTTCATCCATAGTGGCTCACTTTTTCCAATAATATTTACCTTTCCTGCAATATTCTGTCTGACTATATTTTCTTTCTTCCACATTCCCTGTGGAAATATATCAGACACAGAATGAAAAAATACTGCATAATTTCACTTGTATATAGACTCTTTAAAAAGTAAAAAAAAAAAAAAAAAAATAGAAACAGAGTAGAATGGTGGTTACCAGGGGTGGAAATGGGGTAAGGGAGTGTAATGGGGAGATATAAATCAAAGGATACAAAGTTGTGGTTTGTAAAATGAGTAAGTCTAGAGATCTAATGTACAACCTGAGAGTTATAGTTATTAAAATTATATTCCACACCTAAAATGTACCATTAAAATAAAATTGTATTGCCTGTTGGAAATTTGCCAAGAGATTAGGTTTTAGTTGCTCTCCGAGCAAAAAGGATAACCATGTGAGATATGCTCATTTACTCGACCATAATAAGCATTTCACTATGTATAATAAGTATCAAAATGTGGATGTTGGGCTGGGGATTTAGCTCAGTGATTAGAGTGCTTGCCTTGCAAGCACAAGGCCCTGAGTTCGATCCCCGGCACCACCAAAAAAAAAAAAATTAAAAAAAAATGTGGATGTTAAACATATTATACAAAAGAAAAATGACGCATTCAGATTTTTGAATAAGCAATTGAAATAACGGATGTAAAGTACATATCATATATGTATGTTTATATGTAACATATATATTTGTTTATATGTAATATATATTTATATATGTTTTATACATATATATTATACACACGGTGCCTAATACACATTTGGAACATGGTATGTGTATATGTTTAATGAATAGTCTCCCTCCCTCTTGGGGCATGAATATACAGGACAATCTAGTTCAGACTTTTTCTATAGTTCCTCAAAACTAGAGATCAGCTCACACTTAAGTGCTGATTTTGGGGTATATTTGCTTGATAATTCACCGGAGATGGAAGGACGTGTGTGAAAGAGTGATGTCCGCAGCCTGGATTGATATGTAATGGGTATGCATTAACAGAGGGGCCCATTTTGGGAAATAATCAGAGTAAACAAACTAGCTCTAGCAATGTGGCTTCTAGGAGGACAATGTTTTTAAGAACAAGTGCTACTTCAGTATGAGCCTAAGGGTGAATGTTTACAGTAGAAAGCTTTGAGATTTGTTATCTGGGTATAAATAGAACATTCGAGCTCCTTGGAAAAAAAAAGCTTAGGTATTTACCAAAATGAACATTATTCTCTGCTGCTGCTGCCCAACCAGTAAAATGCTTTCCACATGCTGTTTTAATTGCATCAACCCTTAAGATGGATGGTTTGATATGACCTTACTGAGCATGTGTAGTTCAGAGATGACAGACCCTGTCACCAACATGACATAGTGTCTCTATTACATCTCAGTCTGCAAAGTCAGTACCCAGCATTTGGTTTTCAGGTTAACATTATCAACACCAAATTAATCTCTGTGCTTGCTGCAAAAGCTGTACTTTTTCCTTTTCTGGGCTTATAATGGATGTCTAATCAAAGACTTGGCCAAGAACTGTGTCCCTCAATGCCACTGTCACACATTCTCTACTTAACATGTCTCATATCCCAACAACTCATATCCCATACTTTTATTCATAAAATGATGCTCAAATTCTACTAGCCATCAAGTTGAGGTAATTGCAACATTCAGTGTTCTAGACTTGGCTATCTTTTTAAGATCATGAAGAAAATCCAGGGCACTAACCAGCAGGAAACACTAAGTTGAAGCGAAATATTTCCTCAAGGCAGTTCAAAGCATGTAGGAGAGGCCTTAATATGACTTGAAGATCTCTTTCTGTTCGCATTTACTGGTCGAGTACAGCAGCTATTTTCATATCATTGTGACTTCACTTTTGAAATTTGTGAAACTAGTGCAAGATAGACCACGGCACAAAATGCAGGGTCTATCTTATCACCCATATGTTTCTTTCATGTGGTGATATATTATGAATTCTAATGGACAAAAAGGTTATTGTGCCAGGCACCCACCATTAAGGAGTTTATTATTATAGGGAGATGGAGTTAGAAGCCAGTGGCTTTAGAGATAGCAAAGGCCCAATGATCACTTCTCAGGGACAGTTTAGTTGTAAGGGATGAATACCGTGGTTAAATAACAGAACCGAACATTTTGTCATATGGTACTAAGTGTGTTACATGTAGCATCTCATTTAATCTTCACTATAATCCTACTAAATAGGATATTGTTTTATCACTATTTTGGAGATAAGGAAATTAAGGAATAGTCAGCTTAAATGACTTGACTGAGCCAACAGACAGCAGGTGGTGTGGCCAGGATCTGGAAGAATCCAGGCCATCCTTCTCCAGAATCTGCATAGCAACCTCTTCATTTTTCTATCATTCTGATGTCCAGGTAGGAAAATCAGTTCTAACACTTCATATAGAAACAAAAAATGGGTGACAAGAGAGTGTTTTATTTTGAGCTCCAGTGTGTCTGTGTACCACAAATTTGAAAAATGGGAGAACTTCTTGACTAGTCAGGCAATCGATCTTTAAATCACTTTCAGATACCTCTTTCATGCTTCACACCAGAAGAGAGTTGCCCTCCAGTCTCACAAAAGTTTATTATATGATTCTAAGTTTAAATGTATTGTTTTAAGAAGGGTGCCAGCTGCTGGGGATTTAGCTCAGTGGTTAGAATGGTTAGAGTGCTTGCCCACAAGGCCCTGAGCTCAATCCCCAGCACAAAAAAAAAAGAAAAAGAAAAAGGGTGCCAAATCAGGAACATTTGGAATTGTGACTCCATGGTAACAAATAACTGAATGGAGAGCAGAATTTGGATTTTAGTACAATACATGCATCTGCCCTAAGACTGAGTTTGTTCCCCCGTTAGCTTTTCGTCACTGGGCTCATGTACCCAACACATACAATTTAAAGGAGGAGAAGTTTATTTAGTTTACCTCTTCAGAGGGCTCAGGTTTCAGTACACAGTCAGGTGGCTCCCCAGTAGAAATTACCTAAGAGGAGGGCATGATGGAGTAAGCTGCTTAGGTCATGGCAGCAGGAAAGCAAAGCAGGAGCACAGTGCCAAAGAGAAAAGGACCAGGGGCCAGATATAGCACCAAGGTCATACTCCCAGTGACCACCCAGACACACCCACAAGTGTGCTTTACTAATCCCCTAGGTAGCTCTCAAGCCAATCAAGTTGGCAATTAAGCTTAACCAGCACATCCTGTAAAAGGGAAATAACAATACAGGGTTTGAAAATTAAACATGCTATGGAGAGTGAAAGGCTTAACTTTATACCTGGCACATATTAAATACTGAACCGTGAGAATGACAGCAATGGTGAAACCCTCTCTGCTCGTCACATGCTCAATTTTAGGACCTTCGATTCAGTGCCTATCCAAGAGAGGTTCTGTATTTTATACATATGAGTATAACATTTATAATTAGGAACATTTGTATAACAATGAGCTCTTCTGTGGTTCATTGCTAGTTTTTATATGCTTCATCTGTACCAACTAAGACCTTGTAAAATATTTAATAGAAAATTTTATCAATTGCCCTATAACCCAGCTTGTCTTTAACAAAGTTGCATAAGAAGATATTCTCTTTAGGTGATATTTTCCCAACCCTGTACTCTCTGAATTGCTCAAGGACTTGAATTTGCAGAACATGATTCCGAACAATCCTGAAAACAGATTAGAACATCCAGGAAATGAAAGAAGTAGTGTGATAATGTTGCCTGTAAGAGGAACACATCACCCGCTCATTATGCACTACATATATATGTATATAAAATACAGGCTACTGTAAGCAAGCATAACGAAAGTCAATAAATAATTTCATGGGCATTCTTACCTAAACTAATTTATAATTGTTTTCCTTGAGTCTACACATTATTTGTGGTCAATGATGAGACATTAATGAGGGCTTCTTCAGATTCTAGAATTCCATTCATTATCATAGGAAGTTTTCTCTCCATTTTTAGAATATCTATTGGGAATTAAGTACATTCTTTAAAATGTGGGATGTATAATTAAACCAAATGGTTTGTCCTACTTGGTACTGTGTGTATGTATAAGCATTTTAATTGTATTCAATTCGATAAAATAGAACCACTTAGTTGATTTTTTTTTCCTTGCACCTTTCCAAAACAATATTTATAGTGCTGTTTTAAATGTAGAGTGGGCTAAAATACAAGCTTATAAATATGACTAAATTTCATTGAATTGGAAGAAAATTTCACAACTCTGTATGTGCACCCGCACGTACATCTGTGTTGTTTATGTACCCATACATCATAATCACTTCTCAAGCTGTGATGTGCTAACAGTATTTTATTGATCTTATGGAATTCATTTGCAGTCACACAATGAAGGAAAATCTCCCCATATCAACATATAATTGGCTTATTAGAATATCACGTGAAGAGAAGTAATAAAGCTCTAATTTTAGTAACGAAAATTGGATGATTTTCTATCTTCCATTCTCTTTTTCTGCACAAGCCTCACTTCCCCTGCTAGTAAACATGTTAAAATGTGAAAGAGCTCAAGAACGGGCAGCTGGAATTTTACTGGGAATTGCCAGTTTGCATGCAGCGCCAGCTGGCAATATCAAGTACTCATCCTGGTCTCAGGACTCACCACTGACCTCAGGGAGATGAACTGTCAGGTGCAGGCCGAATACTGACTTACACCAGGATTTGGGATGTGCGTTGTGCTGTAAATACCAAGGGCTTACTGAAGTCTGGGGAAGGCCACCTTAGCCTTTCACCTGCTTAGCCCAGCAGGTGAAAGGTGGAATCCAGTAAAATAGATCAGAAAGAAAGCCAGAAGACACACTGAAAACCAGTCTGGAAACAAAAAGTGAAAGCATCCCAGATCTAAACTTCTAAATCTGAGTCAGTTAAATGAGATTTTAAAAGGATGATCCCTCAACGATAGTGTGAAAACTGAGAGCAAACTCTGCCTCTGCTCTTCAGCACTCAGCACATTTCCTTCTGAGCACTTGATAAACCTCCAGAGGATAAATGAAAAAAGGAGTGTGAATGTTCAAAGTCCAGTTTATTGTATATAAAATTCTTCACTTGCCTCTGTTTTCTGTATGCCTACTTCAGTCTTTGCTCACTCCGGCATATATTCTCTCTCTCTCTCTCTCCACCCCCCCGCCCGCTTCCTTCCTTCCCTCCCTTCCTCCCCCCATCTCCTCCTGTCTCCTCACCTCCTTCTCCCTCTCCATATAGTCTCTCCTTCATCCATGTAGCAGAGTATGGCCATATCTTGTCTTGACTCCTGAGTTAATATCATCTCCATTCCAAGGACCAGCCAATTGGAATCAAATCTCATTAGTACCAATTCCAAATATCTGTGTCCCATTTTCTTGCAAAAGTATTGGGGTAAACTTAAAAATAAAAATCCATAGACATATGAACACAGGCTACTTAAAAGGAATTTAGACTGCGGTTAGGAATTAAATGATGAAAGTGGAACTATAAGTATAAATAATAATAATATGAAATGAAATGAACTTGTCACTATAGTTGACAAATATACTTAGCTAGGCACTTCCTGGCAGGCTACATAATTAGGAAACACAATAGATTATAAACAGTCATAAACTAACAGAACAAATTGTCAATTATTAAAACCAGGGTTTAGCATAATGTGTGGCATATAGAAGGTGCTCAATAAGCATTTGCCAGATGACTACAGGAAGGTAATTGTTTTGGTGGTAAAAATAACACTATATGTGCACATAAACACACTCACCCGAATAAGGCATACATCTCCATAAGATCTTTCATGCAACTAGCAATACAAATGGGGCTACTTCAGCCATACCTCTACATAAAATGCAAATGTCTCTTCGTAGGATTCTGATAAAAGCCAAGACATAAGATTAGACATAGCTCAGGGAAGGCATTTATTCTACTCCTTTGACTGCATTTAACAGGAGTAGATTCAAGTAGTTCCAAACTAATACAAGCAAAAACTCACTGTTTATTATTAAGATATTAAAACACAACCATCATGTGGCCTTGGGAATGGACGAGAACAAGAGTTTGGGGCACCACTTGCACTCCACTTTTCAGCATTGCAGCTCTCTAAAAGTCTTTATTTCTCTCTCCTTCTTTGCCTTTAAATTTATGTTTCTTTCTTCTTTCTGGGTTTCTCTGCTCTCCAATCCACATGGTAAAAAATAGGATCACACCAGCACTCTTGGATTGATATTGCTTCTTTTTAAATTAGCAATCCTGATAGAAACTGGACTCTCGGTCCCAATTCTACATTTTCAGGGAAAATCCTCTATTTTGTCCAGGCTGTGTCACAAGTTCAAGTCTAGCCCGATCAACTGTGCATTGAGAAGCCAAAGCCATATCACAGAAAATGGTTGCCAAGAGACCCCTCTTACCATAGAAACCTTCTACTTCAGCCAAGAAAACAGTATTTGAATGCATTGATTTCAGGTTATCTTAGACTTAGCACAAATCTGAAATTATTAGTGAATAATTTAAATTGTCTCTTTCAAATTTATATGGTATTTCTCAACCACGATTTTAGTCAAAGCTATATATCCATTCAAAAATAAGCTCTCCAATAATTATCTCACATATAGTGCTGTTGAATTGAATTAAATTACATTAATGCTTTTGCCTTCAAATAATTATGTGGAAAAGTTAAGTAAACATTTTAATTAAAGAATCTAACTAGCATTTTCATTTAGATAAAAAATATCCTGCCTTTAAATTGAAGTGGTCGCAGATGGACCTGGGTACAAGGTCCAAATCTTTCTCAATAAATAAAACTCTGCTTAATGGCCTGGATGACAACTCATGGCTCTTACTCCACTCACCACATAAAATAGATCCTAGGATATAGGAGAGCTCACTTTGACCTAGAAAGTTTTAATGAGAGATGTAAGGATCAACTTCTGTGACCACCAGAGCAACACTCCAGCACTGAGGAAACTTTAGGCCACAAGTGTGGGGAAAAAAAGCACCTGATAACATCAGATTCACAAATTATATTTACCTTGCAAGCATTCAAAGGGTTAGGCAGCTTATCATGATCAGAAGAGGATTGCTGCCTATAGCAGGGTCATAATGCAGGGCTCTTGGGACAGGAGTGAGTCCCCTATCCCCTGCATTAAACAATTAAAACTGGTCGATTCTTAATATTGGTAACATGGAATTTCCATAAAGGTTTAGACTCACCTCTTTGTCCCTTTTCCTCTTTCTTCATAGCCAAGACAAACTGGATAGAATGGCTGAAGGAGAGTCATATTTATGCATTGGGCATAGATAATGCAATATAATAATACACTGCAGTGTTCAATTCCCACCACACATATAAAACTTCCAAGACTGTTTTACTTTCTGCTTGTTGCAGTGAATTTGCAAATAGCATCAGGCACAATAATACACATTTCTTCCTTTTCTCCTAGTCTTTAGAGTCAGTCTGAGACCTCCCAGACCCTTGGAAGCAGAAACGATTAATAGTATCAGAATGACATCCTTGAAGGATTGATCTGTTATCTCTAAAATGACAATAACTGTACAGAACAAATAGCGCCACTAGACTGGGACTTCAGCCACATATTGCATTCTGAAAAATATGGAGGAACCAAAAGAACAGCTTTAGCATCATAGTCAGGAATCATGACAGGAAGACAATGGTTGGAGAGTACTTGGCAGTCTTTAGGGAAACACCAGCTGAATCCAATATGTTCATGGCACAATGCAAGCAAAGTCTGAGCTAGTGGAAAACCAGCTGAAACAAATGTAGCTGGAAAGCAGCAATAAAAAACAATCATGAAATGGAACAAATGTGGTTAGAAATCAGCAATAAAAATCAGTCAGGAAATATGAGTATTTCTTTGGATTTGTAGATCAAATAAAAGAGATTGGAATATTAGGGCAGTCATACTTAAAGTGTGGTCTCTGGAGCAACGACATCAGTCTAAGAACTTGTTAGAAATGCAATGCCTTAGCCATGCCCTAGTCTTAATCAATCAGAACTCAGGGGTGGAGATGTTCAAAAAGTTACGCTTTAGCTGGGCGTGGTGGTAGGCACCTGAATTCCCAGTATTCAGGGAAGCTCAGGCAAGAGGATTTAAATTCAAGTCCCACCTGGGAAACTTAGTGAGCCCCTGTCTCAAAATTTTGAAAGGGCTAGGCATTTAGCTCTGTGATAGAGCACACCTAGATTCAATCCCCCAGTACTTTAAAATGCTTTAATATGTATTTAGGCTTGCCCTCTTACTGCTTTCAGTAAACTTTATTAGGTACAAGTAAGCCTAGGTTAGCCAGATGGATGATAGGAATCCAGAAAAGGAGACTCCCCAGTCATCTCAGCTGAGACCATTCTAAACTAACCAACTACAGTCCCCCTATCAGCTGATTATAGCAAGCGAGGCGAGGTGAGCCGAGGTGAGGTGAGCCTACTGAGAGTAAAGGAATCATCTAGCTGAGCCCAAACTAAAATATCATGTAGATAAATAACATTCATTTTTCTGAGCCACTACATTTTGAGGTGTTTGAGCAGTTAGTGAAAACCAATGAAACACTTACCCAATGACCTCTGGTTAGAATTTAGCTACCACTCAAGCCCTCTAAGTCCAATAAGACAGTATTAGTCTAGGCCAGTGATGGCAAACCTTTTAGAATTTTCAATGGTAATGAACAGCCAGCTGCAGCACATGTGCCATAGGCTCACTACCACTGATCTAGGCCCTTACACAAGGCAGCCCAAGGTGCAAAGTAGAGGATGTAGGCTAAACAATAATACATCCCTCTGGGTAGAAGGGTTGGATTTTGATTATATGAACATTTATAACAGATTGAAAAGAGGAGAGTGTGGTGAGTTGGGAAATCGGATGGTCTAATGTAAGATCAAACTTGATTCACAATAGGTTGTACAGCATGAGAACAATTTCAGGCTGTTGTAATCAAGGTAGTCATTTTACACACATGGTCTTTTAGGCCTAAGGATGTCTTTGGGCTCTTTTTATTAAGAAAATCATGCATGCTGAGACATGCATACCCTTTTGTAGTACTTCAAAATTTCATTACCAGTCTGGATCCCTGTGTGAAACGATTCTGAAAATTTTTTTTTTGTATATAATAGAGCAGCAGGAAACAGTCAGACATGCTCCAATGTCAATTTCTCCCTACTTTCCACTTCTTGCCAGCCATCAAATGTGAAGAGAGAAAAATGGAATGTCTCTTGCACATTTCTTCAATTTGGAGCGACTTTCTCTGCCTTTTAAAATCTGCAGTAGTTTCCTTTTATGATATCAACAAATATCTACATTGATCACAGATAAAGGAAAAACATATCCCCATACATGCTCCTGTGTGCAGAAATGAAGCCAGAACTGGCTGGTTTATCATTCTAAGTGGGAACCCACAACTGTTGAATGAAAGATGAGCTGGATGCACAGAAGATGACAAGACACACTGATGCCCACAGCACAAGGGTGGGATCTTATATGCTAATTGGGGAAGAGAGGTAATCTAGTGCAACATGTAGAGCAATAGTATTGCTGGTGTTCTCTAGCAGGCTCCATGGATAGGACATAGCTGGGCTGTGAAACTATCAGAATTAAATGCAATAATTCATGTGTTTAAATCTATATGCTTTTGATTGTGGAGAAGATTTAAGAACTTTCATCAGATTCCTAAGGGGATCTTTTGTCCTCACTATCTTCTCTATAAAGTCAAGAACCACTACAGCACTGAAGTCTTAATTTGTAAGCATTTCAATTCATTAGCAGATGTCTTGATTTTCTTCTTAAGCCAAATCCTGACTGTCTTCTAAATACAAATACTCTGCACTCCATATGTAATGCTGCTGGACTTATAGGAAATTGGATCTGTGTTTCCATGGGGAAGAAAATATTTCTCCCAATTGTAGCTTTGGAATCTCTTAGCAAGAAAAAGATCAAGCTAGGAAGGGCAATTCTCTCTCATGGTCTCCTGTCCAATTTCTCTACAACCTTCTTTTTTATTTCTTATGTAGTCCTTTCACCTCATAGAAAATATTTTTTTTCTACCTGTAAGACACACTTATGCTTTTTACCACTCTCCATTGTCCAAAGAATTTCTCTGGGTCATGAGCATCCTTTGTGATCCCTTGGTTTACCTCAAGTGCCAGAACTCTTCTTTCCATCTTTGTATATGTATTTTCTAGAGCTGAAATATTCAGTATATTAGCTTTTCTCCCAACATCCCCTAACACACAATGCATCCAAGGACTTGAAGATCCCCAAGTTTGAGATGTGATAGGAGGGAGAGGAAATTGGTCTTTTTCTTCATGAACAGATCTCTGAGTTCAGGACAATGCCTACTTGTTTCATTTGACCAGACACACCTGCCCTCCCATCTCAAAAATCACACTACTTAGGACTGTTGAAGGTTTCTCTGTCTTGCCATCCCAATCCCCTTGGAAAGGATCTTGATGCAGGGGACGACGAAAGTTTTTATGAATGTTCTTCAGGTCTAGACTGGCCAGAAATCCCTAGCTGAGGGGTAGCAGTGTTCAGCCATCAGCAAAGATGACCGTAGAGACCAACTCTGATTTAGCAGCATAAGCAACCTATTTTAACAGTGAAGTTGGTTTGGTCATCCATTCTGGGGAAACCTCAGATTAGGTGAGGTAGGACCTACCCACTCTCGAGAGTGGGCTTAAGAGGGATTTATTTGTTGTCTTCACTCATTACTTGTTTTAACAGCAGCAAAACCACATCACAAAAAATGAGAACACAAGAAAAAGAAGAAAAAAGAACCCCTAACTCCATTACTGATGTAACCTTCTCAGACATCCCAAATTAAGATATTGATGCATTTTAATCAAACAGTGAAATCTCTGTGTATGTATAAAATGCAGTTATTGTAACATTTGTTTGTTCTTAGTTGATCCCATTCTGGAGACTTCTACAGTTGTTCATTCCTCTCCCACAGAATTTCTAATTAGCTGGAAACCTGAGAAAACATCTTCCAGTAAATCAAATTAAACTATGGGATAAAATTGTCCTACCTCACTTATTAACTGAGCAGCTTGAATCATCTATATGATCTACATGTATCAGATTTTTCCGCTTTAAAATAAAATAGTGATGGTCATCATGCACTGTTGAAAAGTTAAATATGATCATCTATCAAAACACGCAGCAGAGTACCTGGTCCACAGAAAATATTTAATAAATACTATTAGTAGTGATAGCCTTCCCCAGCACTTGTTTATGTTTCCCATGTACTTCTGCATCCCCCAAACTGGAGGCACAGATCCTCTGAGTTAAAGAGAAGAAAGAGAACTGTAATCCCGTTGTGATCTGTAATTGTCATGACTGGTTGTTAAATGAATATAGAGCTCCTCTATTATGTCCTCAGCCTTATATTTGTTCAATATACCACATCAGTTGAAGGTGCCCTTGTGAGCCCACTCAGCACTGCTGTGGTTTTCTATCACCATCAATCAGGGCAACACATGTTAATTAAGTGCTTTACTGTTTTTGCACATGATTTATTAGATCTCTTCTCATTAATGTGTTGGATCAAAAATAAAAGTAATTAAATGGGAAACAGTGGCAGCAACATGTACCCAGCATTACTTATTAAATATAAAAGTTCCTAGACTGAGATCCTGATCATTTGTCCTTTAAGCCGTCTGCGGATCTCAACTGATAGCAAACCACCTGAACTATGACTACCTCTAATTCTTGGATTCACTGTTATATTTTTGAAGAGTGCCAAAAGGAAATATAATTTGATATTTACAATCAAAATGCCAGCAGCTGGCAAAGAAGGACTGGAATTGCACAATCTTCTCTTTATCCCTTAATCATAGAAAGTCAATAAAACTCCTCTCCAGTGAAAAACCTGCAATTTGTCCCTTAAATATCAGTAATACAAATTCATAAGATAGAATTCCAGCAAATAATAACTATACAATCTTAAAGGAGAAAAACGCAACCATTTTAAGGGGAAATGTTATTTTTTCCTTGAAAAATTTTTTGCTAATGGGAGAATTCATAACAAGTTGAAAGGCAACACCAGAGGTCATTTTGTATAACCTTCATTTTTCTAGACAGGGTTATAAACAAGACCTCCTAGAATTTGTTCTAAACTTTTCAATCAAAGCACCCAACCTGAAGACTATTATTCAGGTATTATGATTAATCCTGCTATTCTGATGAGTCTATGAAATGAAGGTCATCATCTCCTACATTCAGATATCAAGGTGCTGTTGGTTTTCAATATTTTAAAGCCAATGAGTTTTAATTTTGGAGTCAATTTAAAGGCATCGAGACATTATAAATCATGTTTTGAACAAGGTAGGATATAAATATACAAATAAACTGGATGTTGTTGTCAGAGAATATTCAGTTATAAAAAGTATTAAGCTTTAGAATATTGTCAGAAGAATAATGTATCTGACCATAATAATGAAGCTAATTTTTTACCTTGAAATTTATTTCTATATCATTTGGGGGATTTTTCTTTTTTACCTTCTACCTTGCATTAGAAAAAAAATTTTGTGTGTGAAAGTCCTTTTTAAAAAATGGGCCAAAATGTGAACGTGGCATTACCATACATAAAATAGAACATGAGACATAACTAAAAGGCAAATAAAAATCTTGACTTAAAAATGAAAACAATGAAGTTAATCTAAGAAATGCTTTGATTTTGGGGAAGATTTTTTTCAAAATATTAGTGGCTGTGCCTCTCTTAATTATAAATTTTTGTGTTTTTGTCCTTCAAGTCAAATTCTATAATAAAAGTGCATAAGCTTTGAAAATAGATCAAAGGGTTACTTTTAAAAACATTTCTATCAAGTTAAAATACCAACAAATTAAAAGAATATTAGTATCTTTTTTGAGTTTATGTAGGTAGGTTTTTGCATATTCTGATTTAACTTTGGCAGTAGGGTAAAACTGGAAGTAGCCTAAAAAAATCCACATTTCCCAAAATAAATTCCATGAAACATTAATCTTGTGAGATGGCCCTTGTAAAAATGGTTTCCATGTCAGATAAATCCAGGATACACTGCTGTCCATATTTAGAGTCTCCACCCAAAGGATCCAAGAAGCCTGTCACATCTATTTACATCTATTTAACCCAGTATGTACCTACCTATTTTACCATGGACAATAATTTTCCATGTAACTCCAATTAACATCCTGTCATATTTTAGGAAGTGCTTCTTTAGGCCAATTCTCTAAAGAATATAGATGCTTAACAGCAGTGTTGGCGCTGGGACTCAGATATGTTGATTCCTTGCCTGGTGCTCATTTTTACTCTACCCAAAATTCAAGGATAAAGAAGCATCAATCTTTCTACATCCATCCAAGAGTCCTTTCCTCAAGGAAACAGAGTAGGGAAGATTCCTTTTGACAACTCTTTCCAAAATTCAATCTAACACTAGTGTGCCCTCGTGCCTTAGAATGTCTGGATGACATGAACAGACATGTGTAGTTCATCAGCTGACCCACTTAAGAAAGAAACTTCTGCCTCCCCATTTGCTATTCCCATTCCTGCTCTTCTGAAATACCTTCCCAACAACCTTGAGGTAAAGGGTTTCTTTTTCCTTTTCTCTTTTCTTTTGTCTTTAAGATCTAATGCCTCTTGAAGACCATTTATGTCACACTTCAATTTTTTCTTATTACCTGAGGCACTATGAGAGAGTGTAGAATCTATATGCTTCTGGGAACCGAAATGGAATGTGTGTTCAGAACATTTGCTGCTTATCTCCACTAGTTCTATTTTCTTATTGTACACAGTTTAAATGATTATTCATTCATGCCTACAACATCATCCATCTCCAATTTGAAGTGTTTTTTTTTTTT
>PVJO010025243.1:0-23046 GCA_004026905.1 Hystrix cristata | reverse complement strand
GTTTTGATCTGCATCTCTCGAATGACCAATGATGTTGAACATTTTTTCATATATTTATTTGCCATTTTTATTTCTTCATCTGAGAAATGTTTATTCATTTCAGATGTCCATTTTTGGATAGGGTCTTTAAATTTGGGAGGTTTGATCTTTTTGAGTTCTTTATATATTCTGGATGTTAGACCTTTATCTGAGGGACAGCTGGCAAAAATTTTCTCCCAGTTTGTGATTTTTTGCCCTACTCTATTAGTAATTTCTTTTGCCGTGCAAAAGCCTCTTAATAGGACGTGGTCCCAAGCATCAATTCTTTGAATTGTTTTCCGTGCAGTCTGAATTTTATTCATAAATTTTTTTCCAACCCCTATGTCTTCGAGAGTTCTTCCTATTTTATTCTCTAGGAGATTTATTGTTTCTGTTTTTATGTTTAGGTCTTTGATCCACTTCGATCTTTGTTTAGTACATGGTGAGAGACATGTATCTAGTTTTAGTTTTCGGCTTGTGGTAAGCCAATTTTTCCAGCACCATTTATTAAAGAGGCTATCTTTCTTCCAGTGAGCGTGTTTGGCTCCTTTGTCGAAGATGAGATATTTGAGTGTGTTTGGAGTTATTTCTGCATCTCCTAGCCTGTTCCATTGGTCCTCGGGTCTGTCTTCATGCCAGTACCATGCTGTTTTTATCACAGAAGCTTTATAATATAATTTCAAGTCAGGGACTGTGATGCCCCCTGCCTTATTCCTGTTGCCCAGACGTGTTTTTGCTATTCTTGGTCTCTTCTGGTTCCAGATAAATTTAATGATTGCCTTTTCTAATTCTGTGAAGTATGTTATTGGAATTTTGATTGGAATTGCTGGAGTTATTGTTAATGAGTATAGAGTTTCTGTTTTACAGTATGAAAAGAGCATGGAGATAGGAGGTGGTGATGGCTGCACAATTTTATGAATATATTTAATAGGACTGAACTGTACACTTAAAATGGTTGAGATAATAAATTTTATGTTATGTAAGAGAAAGCCTTTTTTAACCTTGCCCTGACTTTCGAGTTATTACATAACCATGTGACATTGCAAAGTCCTCATTTGAAAGTTAAGACACCTGTTTAGCAGAAATTCCCATGTTCTTTCTACATCCCAAGTAATACTATCCATATTATGAACCTTTAATAAAATGACTATTAAAATATTTTAAAAAAATTTTTGCTGTTTAGAGTTATTTCAATATAAAAATATACAAAACAAAAATGCAGATATATTAAAAAAATCCCACTTTGGCCCAAGATGACTGGGACATTTGCATTTAAGCTGCTAAAATGCTAATGTTGACTCAATGCCTGGCAGATGACACAGATATTTGATGGGGAAGATGACAGGTGGCATTCTCTGCACATTAGAGTTGCATGTAGGTAGCTGTCCTGAAAATGTGGCATGCTGGACTTTTTGATGATGAAAACTAGCTGACTGTCATTCCCATGGGCTGAACTAAGAATTTCTGCCCTGTCAACAATATGATGGAATCACTGTTTTCCTTCTCAAGAGTGAGTATGCTTTAGAACACAGACAGACGGTAAATATATCAGTCTTTGTGAACCACAGAATCTCTTTTGCAACTATGTGACTCTTCTCCTATCAAAGAACAAAAAAAAAAATACACAGGCAATACATAAACAAAGGGATGTAGCTGAGTTACTTCATTAACAAGATGGGCATGTGCCAGATTTGGCTTGCTAAGCCCCTACTCTAGACTATCATGAAATCGTCATCAAATTATGGTCTTCCTTGGCTATACTTATATATACACCATATTATATCAGTTTCTAACATTTTTATTGTAATATAAATCCTACAGCTAAGCAAAAATTAGATGGTGCCAAACTTGGAGAAGCCAATAAGCCAGGTGGCCATTTGGGCAGACATTTCACATCCCAATATGATTATCTAAAACCTTCCATTATTTTTCAAAACATTTTTATCGAAACAATGTTTAAACTATAATATCCAAGTTTTGAAAATAAGCTGTTTCCCGGAGAAAAGCTACTGATATTTTGAAGAGGAGGAAGGACAAATGCTTTCTAACTCCTAGAAACGTTTTACAAAAATGCAACCCAATCATGGCTTCCTATTTATCACTTGCTTTTGCGTAACAGAGGTTAACTCACCGCCAAAGTTCACTGTTGCTCTGAGCCAAGGATCACTCATCAGCCCACCTTCTCTGTCTTTCTTTCTCACCCTAGCATGTCTAGGAATGTCAGAAAGTCCCAGTAGAGGCCTTTAGGAGGATAACTTTTACCTTTGGATCTCCATGTGTCTCTCTGTGTAATTAAACAACTCATTCTCAGCGTGGGAGCTGCCCTCATTTAATGTGTGGACCAGGCTGGAATAGAATGGAAGGTGAAACAAGCCTTTTGTTTTCTAGTACTGTGTCTAAAGATGTGGAGTTTTAAATACCAGGTTGGACTTCGGGTGGAGTCTTACAGATACAGCTTCAGGAAACCTTGTTCTTGGCCAAGTTACTTAATTCCTTTGAGATTTTGAACTTCAGTTTCCTCATCTGTAAAATGTGTTAATGTGCTTCACAGGATTGATAAATAGTGAATACCGAATATAAAATATCAATACATGTCAGTTTCTCTTACCTTTTCTTTGTGTTCCTATGTGCCTCAACCTACATTTGTTAGCACTATTCTGACCTTTTCTTTTCTTTTCTTTTCTCTTTTCTTTTCTTTTCTTTTCTTTTCTTTTCTTTTCTTTTCTTTCCTTTCCTTTCCTTTCCTTTCCTTTCCTTTCCTTTCCTTTCCTTTCCTTTCCTTTTCTTTTCTTGCTATGTATTCTCTAAGGGACTATCTCTAAGTATACCATAGGTGTACACACCTAAAGCCATGTAGAGTCCCTGAAGCAGGGCACTGTATAATGACTACTAGGAAGAAAATTGATAAATAGAAAAAACTCCAGGCTCCAGAGTTGTTCAACAGTCAGCAAATTCATTTGGTTTATTTTTTTTCAGAAAGGAGCCTTCAGGTGTGGTTTCAACAATTAGAATGTATGTTACTTGGGAGTGGAAACCTGATTGGTTCCATCAGCCAATACCTGGGACTGTTGTTGGGTAGTGCTGAGTGCTCAATTAATATCTGTTTTCTCAACTAGCTAACGGAGCACATGTAGATCCAGTTTGCTTTTGTGATAACCATAGAAAGTCTCTGGAGTCTTGTATAGAAGAGAAGATATTCTAAGAAAAGGCTTTAACACTGGACAAGGATGACACCATTTAAACACAATTTACCTTAAATATGCAACTTAGAATAAAACGACAATTCAAATTCTCCAATACACAATTCATCTGAAATAGGTCACGAAAAAGTCCAATGTGCATTTTAGGCATATTTTTGAATAGATACTGTACCCTTGAGGCCATATTGACAAGTTCCCTCTAATCTCATGTCCCACATGGAAAGAGAAATACTGATTTTGCCCAGCACTAAGGGAACATAATCTTGGTGGGGGGCACAGTGGAGCAAAGAGAGCTTATGTTTCCCTGAAAGGTTTCTGAGTGTCCTCATGGCTTTCCAAGTTCTGTAGAAGTATGACAGAACAGCAGTACTAACACATCATGTAGCTGACATACCTGAAAACATCATCATGTGCTGAAAGTTCCAGGGGATCCTCTGTTTTCGTCCCAAATTCAGGAGGAAGGAGAGAGGATATATGTTGCAGGCTCTGGCAACAAAAATTGCTAGCTGTAGGTAGGCACAGGAACACATTGAGGAAAATGTTGCTCCAACGAGGGTTTGACTCTGAGCTTAAATGTTATGTCCTCAAGCTTCCCTACATTATAACCCGGAGAACAAAAATAAACATGTCAATTCATATATGTCCACCCTGCTTCCAACATTCATCCTTCAACGTTAATTCTGTACAGAAATAATAGAGAATCTCTGCCTTTCTGTGAATATATACTTGGTTGAAAATTGTTAGCTGAATCATTTCAATCACTGTAAATCTTCTCATCCCACTTGTGTTGCTGGTGCCTGACTGTCGGATCAGTTTTGCTGCAAAATGTGAGGCAGTGACTGTTGGGCTGCTGTGGCAATCTCTTCTCAAGCAGCCCTTTGGAAAGGATAAATGTACTTCTGTTTACAGTTTCCATCTTACTTTCCATCAGTTAATATGCTTGTATTGAGCAAGCTTCGCTTACTTTTTCTTTTAGTGGATTTAATTTTGAGAGAAATTGCCTGTGTAAATATATAATACAATTGCAGCTTTAAGAAGCATTTTACTAAAACCAGTATTTTATAAGCAAAATCTATAAAAACATTCGTGGTATTCATCTCTTCTTTTTTCACTGTTATTGTTGTCCCTGATATGTAGTTATCTATTCTAGTTTGTCCTCCATGGGATGAAGTTACTGGGGGAAAGGGAGTTTCTAAGATCTAGGTTTTGGATGTAGTTGAAAGTTTAGCAGCATGCTCAGTGAAAAGAGACTGAGGGGCACATGCAAGAGCTTAGTGGAGAGGGGCTGGAGAGAGGGATCATCTCTCCTGGCCATTAAGAGTACCTGCCTGTGGTCCAAGGTGGGAGGAAGGACAGCAGCTCTTGAATATCCTTGACTTTCCTTGTGGCTCAGTATTCCTTTGGAGGAAGTAGGAAAGTCTTCTGCACTGAAAGTGAGGGCTAGATTTTATCTGTCTTCCTAGAAAAGGTGCTGTGTTTTAAGTGCACAGTGGTCATAATGTTGAAAGTTATACCTACTGTGCTAATTTCATTTGACTCTTACTCTGTCTTAATTTCAAAATCCTCCTTGGAAAAAAATTTACCATGTTGAAATGAAAACATTTCCAAGTTTTATAATCCTGCCTGCCTTATTATATACACTAATTCAAATTAAATATGTTTACCTTTAAGAAGTATCTTGCCATAATTTTTATTTAAAAAATTTGTAATTTTTAGCTAAATACATTTTGAATACTTGAAAATGTCATACTCCTTCAGAATTTCCCTTTTATTTCCCTCAGTGTTTTCAAATCTTCTTATCCTGAACCACACGTTTTTAATAAAGGCCCCATTTTTTTTTTAGGATGTGTTTCCTCTAAACGAAATTTCATATCTGCCTTGACTTTGAGCTTTGCAGTGAACCTGAAGGCACAACTTTAAAAGTCAGTAGTTGGTTCTCCTCTCTAATCACCCCATGTTTTGTATTTCAAAGGATACAAAGGCTCCGAGTATAAAAAAAGCATTAAAAATATGATTCTGGAAGGTGAACAGCGCCAGGCCCATGTAACAGAAGATGACGTTCTCAGCCAAAAAGTTCATAAATTCAAACAACTGAAAACAAAACAGAAACCAAAAACCATTAATTGCAACTCAGATTTGAGTCCATTTTAATTTCTCCTGACTCTGCTTGATGATAGGGTGGTTCTCTTTCATCTGGGAAACCACCCCTTCGCGCGTGTGCACAGTCTTTCAGGGGCACGTGGGCCCCTCCAATTCTGCCAGGTCACCTGACTTACCTGGCTCTCTACCCAGTGACACATGCCACAGTTGCGTCACTTTAGGGCTTCCAGAGGCACTCCCATGTACTATTAACCAGCATGATTCTTTCATAGAACAATTCCAAATAAGCTGGCAAAATGTTCCCCATTAAAGAAACTGAAATTAAGTGATATGTTTGAGGTATACTGTAGTTAACAATGCAAAGATTATTTAGCCTGTTCTGTATACTACCCAGTAGATGCACTTGAGTTCCCAAGCCCTGGAGAACTAATTTTTTTTTTTTAAAGCTTAAACTAAATTACTCTCCTCAGGCAGGCAAATGAGACAAAAGGAAAACTTGGAAACTTGGAATAAGGATGAACATTGAATATATTTTAACATTAGGATGATCAGTTTATTTTAAACCCCAGACGATGAGACTCATTAAATTGACTGATGTAGGTATAGACATTAAATGTCTACAATTTCCAGCTGGTAAAAAGAAAATGATTGATCCCAGGGATCAGTTTATTCAGGAAAAGCACAATAGATACATCAAATTCAGTCAGAAGAATGGAGTAATAACATGCTATGCTGGGAGATTCTCCCAAGAGTTATTCTTAGACCATTAACTAAACAATTTAAGTTGAACATGAAAAACATTTTCCAACTTCTAGATTAAAAATAAAAGGGAAATGTGTCCAGAGTCTAGTGTAAAGGCAGATTTGGAAGAGACTTTATGTTCCAGGCTTTTCACTGAAAAGTTTCTGAAGCTTCGTTCCCAGACCTGCATAAATCACTGTTAGGTAAATGTCTCTGGGGGCATTTCTCTTGACTTTTTAAGGACTCATTATTTTTTCCTGTAATGTATTTACAGCCCCACAAATAATGCCCAATACCAGTTCACTGACAGTTGACAGAAAGAAAAGTAGAATCTTGTCAGAAAAATTATTTAAAACCAGTAATAGAAAGAAAGGATTAAAAAAGACACAGCTCCTTGGGTACAAGATGGTCTTTCTGCAGTGGCAGTCATCATCAATTATCCTGAGCACTCTTTCTACACTTTAGGTGGGCTAACATAAACAAACACTGTCACTCAGATAGCTGCAGAAAACCAGCACACACGAGTCAGGGAAACAGAGAAGGACAGGGAAGCTTTTTCTACCTCATTATAGTTTTACTTTTTCCAGAAGCAAGATTTCTCCATCATCTTAATTTGTTCAGGTTGCTGTACAAAATATCACAGACAGAGTGGCTTACACAATGTAGGTTCATGTCTAACATTTCTGGAGTCTAGAAAGTTTAAGGTCAAAGTGCCAGCAGATACAATGCTGGGGAAGACCTTCACGGTTTGTGAGTGGCCACCAACTTCTTGTATCCTCACACATAAGAGAGAGAGAGCTTATCTTTTGTGTCTCTTCTGATCAGGGCACTAATTCCATTCATGGAGGTTTCACTATCATGACCTAACTACTTCCTGAAGGCCTCACCTCCAAATAGCATACCACCGAGGATTAAGGAGTCAACCTATAAATTCTAGGGAAACGAAAACTTTCAGTCCTTAGAAACTATCTGGTTTTTAACATTAATAAATATCAAGGTTAAATTCACAGGGCTTGTCCTGAGCCATTCCTAAGTATATTTCACTCGAGAGAGAGTATTTTGCTACCTGGAATCTCTTTAGCCTCTGTAACCACACTTCAGTTTCTCTCTGGAGGGTCTACCTTGTTGTGCATAGCCTTGGTATCTTAGATATGGAGCATGTAATTTAGGACAAAATCAATCAAGTCAACAAATTCTCTAGGCAATGTGTTTGGTTTAGAAGAGGGTGTGGCGCCAAAGAAATTCAATGAGGCCCTTGCAAGGAATGCCAGGACAAAGATTTCCACCTTCTTACTGGATGAGAAATCGAAGGATGCTGACCAGGGAGCTGCTGGGAGCCATCTTGTTATCAGAGGGGAAGTGGCTGTCTGAGAGAGAAACCAGGTACTTATACCACTATTTAAACTCCTGTAGGCAACCTCCTCAAAAGCAAAATTTACCCTTGGATTTTTGAATTAAAGAGACCAAGAAATGATTTGATTGGAGGTGGGGTTATATTTTTAAAAATTATACATGCTCCTTTACATACTTGCACTAGTTGAGGGAAAAAAAAAACCTTTCCATGCCATTAGAATATATATATATTCTCAAAGACATGACATCAACCTTTGGACATTTTTTCAGATGAAAAGAAAGTCTGTTTCTTTTGCCCATTACCACCCACTCCATTTTAATCTATCCATTACTTTAAAGAAACAGGAAAATTATAATGGGACAAGTCAGTTATTTCTGTTAGTTGTTGAGATCTGATGGAAATTTTTGCTACTCATTTTAAATGGGAGTCTATGGTTTTAAATACAGTAGTGCCTCAGTTCCCAAATTTGATTCATGAACTGTTCTGAAAAAGATGGCCACCATGTTCACGTGGGAAAGATGGCCACTGTACCTGATGTAGCGGTCACAAACAAAAACAAAATTTTACCAAACGCTTCTGTTTGCAAACCAAATCATTTGAAAACAAAAGCATTTGTGAACTGAGGCACCACTGTATTTGTTTTAGAGCTTTGCTTCCTTTGGATAATTTAGAATTTTATTTTGATTTATTCATTTAGTTATAAAGTCTAACATTGTCCAACATTACAAATACTGTGTATATTTATATATTACATATTACAAAAGTATGTATGTATAAGTAAATATATATATAAATATATATATAAAACAAAAGTTCCATTTAGGTCCGTTAGGTCTATTTTTGGGCCTGCTCTTTGTTCCCATTGTTATTCCTCCCTGTGCCGACGCCATACTCTTCCACATTAATGCAGATACATTAATTCATTGTACTATTTCATACTCTGCATTCTTAAAATTGTACTGATTTTTCATGTTTAAAATGTTTTTATTGATGCTTAATCATTCAGAAAAGTACAGAGATTATGTTGACAGTTTAAGAATTAAAAAAGGAGCATCCCAGAATCACTTCTGTTTCCTTTCCTAGTCTTATTTCCCTACTATGGTGCAACTACTAGCATTTCTAACACCACAAATTAGCTTTTCTTGTTTTTCAGTTTTCTATAATTGGAATTAGACAATATGTACTCTTTGTTATTTAATTGGAATTAGATGATATGTACTCTTTATTGTCTTGTGATAATAAATTTGTGATATTCTTCCTGTTGTATGTAATAGTTCACTTTTTTCTTTATATGAATATGCATTTGGGTTGTTTCCAGTTTGGGACTATTAATGAATTTTTCTGCTATATGTTTACCTTCCTGGAGAATTACTGGGATGTAGTGCCATGCAATTTTCCAGAGTGGTAGCACTAATTTGCATTCCCATCAGTAGTTCACGTGTCACATTCTTGCTAACACTTGGTTTTGCTGATGTCATTTATTTATTTATTTATTTATTTATTTATTTATTTATTTATTTATTTTTGGTGCTTGGGATCAAACTTGCACTTGCTAGGCAAGCACTCTAACCACTGAGCTAAATCCATAGACCCTTGCTGTCTTCTTAACTCACAGCTTTGCTTTTTGACATTGTCATTCGAACTGTAGAATCATATTGTCCATTTGCACAAAAATTACCTACCCGTTATTTCATTGGGAATTGCATTGAATTTGTAAATAAATTTGGGTAAAGTGTACATTTTTCCACTACTGAAGGTCTGAATCCATAAGTATTGTATATTCTTATCACTCTTTTGGTTTTCTTTAATTTCTGTTAGTTATTTCTGTAGGAAGATTTTGGACATCTTTGTCTAGATTTATTTTTGGGTGTTTAACGCTTTTTGTATCTATTGCAAATAGTACCTTCTTCAATGTTCATTTTCTATGGTTTTGTTGCTAGACTCCAAGTATAGTTAATTTTTTTTTTTTTTGGTGCTGGGGATTGAACTCAGGGCCTTGTGCTTGCAAGGCAAACACTCTAACCACTGAGCTAAATCCCCAAACCCAAAGTATAGTTAATTTTTAATGGCTCTTTCATTTCATGTTTTGTTACATTTATTAATAATTTCATTATTTATGGTAGATTGCTTGCATTTTTTACAATCATGTTTTCTTCCTTTTTAGTCATTTCACAATTTGTATCTTTTTGTATTTGTGGTTGTTACTTCATCACACTTAATAAGATCTCCAGTGCACAAGACAAGTGCTAATGTAGTTACCTTGGTCTCGTTCTCAATCTTGAAAGGAAAACTCTCTATGTTTTTCTATCTATCAAATTCACAGAAGAATTTTAACAGATTATAGAAGTTCCCTTCCCTTCTTAGTCTATAGAGATAGTCACTTAAAAACAAGAATGTTGTTGATTTTTATCAAGTACTTTTTCTTCAACTATAACATGATCACGTGACATTTTTTATTCTTTCAGTGTAGTTAATTATATTAATTAATTTTAAATGCTAAGACTGTCTTGCATTCCTGCAATACAGCCTGGTTGGTTGTGATAGATTATCCCTTTTTCATATGCCAATGAATTTGATTTGATAAACATTTTATTTAGGGTTTTTTTGTTTATATCTTATCTGCATTTCTTTGCCAGGCTATAGTATTAAAATTATTCAAGTATTACGAAACATGTCCCCATTCTTTCCTTAAATGACTAGAAGAATTTTGGCCTTAGAATTTTCTTTGCAGGAAGACTTTAAAATTATGGATATACAGTAATTATTTTAATAGATATAGAAAGGATTAGCCAGATTCTTTATTTTGTGTCAGTTTTAGTAAGTTGTATTTTCAAGGAATTTGTTATTCTTCTGTATTTCCGTATTTATTAGTATATAGTTGTTCATAATAGCCTCTATATTATGTAGGTATGTCTTTTACCCAATCAATATGGGTAATTTTTTTCCTTTTTTCTTTCTGAAAAATCTTATTGGAGATTTACCAATTTTGAGGGTTCTGAAGAAGCAGCTTCATTTTTGTGAATTTTTTTGTGTTGTGCCTTTACCCCATTTCACTCATTTCTCCCATCTTTATTTTTTTTCCTGCCTACAGAGCATTTCAGTTTAATTTGCTTTAATACAGTAGCTTGGACTTTCAAGTCCTGGCTGTCCTGGCTGCTTGTCAGTTCTTCCAAACATCTCATTTTCTGAATATCCAGCTTTTTCTAGTTGCTTCCTGAAGGAGAGTTGTCCTGACATCTGCAATTCTGCATAACTAGCTCTTTTTGCATGTGTATTGTTTCAGGTAAAAAAATCATTTTTCGTTCACCTCCTACTCACTGCCAATTTTCTGGTATTTTATACCACAACAAAAATGGATATCAATTTAGAAATATTTGACAGTTTTATGATATAATTGGGTAAAAAGATAGATTGTTTGAAAAGATTGCAATACAAGTTGGCTAATTTAGGGAAAAATAATAAAATTGAAAAACTAAAGATGGATTCTTCTCTTATTCCCGATGCCCAATAAATTCTAAAAGAATCAACAATTTAAAAGGGGAAACAAAACCTACCTATGGTATTCAAGAACCCATCAGTAATTTTGTATATAATAGAGATTACATAAGCATTGTTTTATATAGTATTAGCAATAACTGGGAAACTAACAGCCATAAGAGATGATTAAATAATGATACATTTATATAATGTTATAGCCAAGATCCACTGTTAACTAAAGGTAAGTTGAGTAAACAAAAAATATGTTTGTTTTATGAATGTATTCATATATACCTAGACACATAATTTTCACTTCATTTTATAGACATGTATCTTAATTAATTTATCTTTTTTTTTGCCATGAAACTGTGTTACTGTCACAGTTTCAAACACTAGATTAAATTGGAACAAAAATCTTAAAGCAAGAGAAAAAGCCTTTCCAGATGTTTGTATCCTGTATCCTACCTTTAACAGTCACTTTTAATCTTTTCATTTCACGGAAGTGAGCAGTCATTCTTACCTATTTTTAGTGTTTTGCTTATTTTGTTTTCTTCTTGTTTGCAAGTGCAGAAAAAACTAAAATAATAAAATAACAATAAAAGGACATTTATCCTTTCATAAAACATCTTTTTCAGGGATCTCTGTTCATATACCCATCCATGTATGGTCAACATGTATATATAGTCTTAAATACGTCTGACTATATTTTTATGTAGATAACTTTAATTAATAATTTTTCATAAGCCTCTTTCCGAGCAAACGAATTTGAATGTACTGCACAATTTTTAATGCCAGTACAAAATCCCTTTGTGTCTTTCTATTTATTAAATTTGACTTCACTGTACCCGTCATTAGACACCTGATTGTTTTCAGATTTTTCTACTTATAAACAACACTGCACTCAATGTCTTTGCACAGGCATCTCTCCCCAGCTGAGTGATTACGTCTTAGGTAAAATTCCTGACAAGGACTTCTCTGTCAAAGGGTGCACATTAATTTTCCTTTTTAAGCAAACTGCCCAGTCTGACCTTCAGAAAGAATAATTTGCATCTCTACTCATACTCATTCCCCACCCCCACACTTGCCAACATTGATTTTTATCAGTTTTTAAAAACTTTTGACAATCCGATGGATTCACCTATTTTAAGTCGTAGATGATAGCATTTTAGAAGAAGTTCCTTTAATAGTGATGCAGCCAAATGATTAGCACTCCTTTGTCTACTTATGTAACAGTAGTCCTCTGAATCAACAGGCTTTATAATAATTTGCTTTTTGGGTCACTTAATGAAAACAAGTGGGTGAATTCAATCTTGTTTCACATGAAAAACTCTGCTACAAACATTTCTGGAGGAGACTCCACAGTAAGGCCTGCTAGCAGATACAGCCAGGTTAACCACTAGACTTCAGTGAGTCAATCACTGAGGGAATGAATTTATTGGTCAGGTCAAGGAAAAAAAAAAAAGAAAGAAAAGAAAATTCTCTACCCCAAAGTCAATAATATTAAAAATAACAACAAATCTCGAACTGTCAACTCATAATTCAAACTAAATAACCTCAAACCTATTTCCTCCCCATTTAGGGTCAGTGAGAACTAAAGATGAAACTTTTTATTTATCAGCACAATAAACAACATTCATTTTGTTTCCGCTAATTCAGTTGGTGAGTTTTGGAGAGGACCCAGGGTAAAAGTAATCTCTGCTTAACAAAGCTTTTCTTCAGGAGGGAAACGGCAAGTTAATAGTGCAAACAAAACTCGGAAAATAGTAAATCTGCTTAAGAGGACAAACTATGTTTTAGAACTCTGAAAGTTCACAGCGATCCCTCACATGTTAATGAAGAAATTTAATTTTGTCAACAAGCTCTCTGAAGACTTATTAGATACTGTGCTCTTCAGTTTGAGTTATTCACTGAACTAACAGTTTAAAAACTTGTCTCTTTTACAAAATGTTCGTTGCTAATTTCGATTGATTTTTTTCTATTTGTAAAAAAGAAGGAAATTTTATCACATTATTATGGCTCATGTAGAGAAATTTAATAGCAGTTTAGTATAACCTAGCCAACTAGTATTAATTAAATTCACATGAATTCTTCAACATAGCTCACATTGTACCTAGTATAATTTGACACAATCTTCTGACTTTCACCTACTTGTCCAAGAAAGGCACTGAAATTAATTTTTGCCAGATGTGGTGGCCCATATCTGTAATCCTAGTACTCTGGGAGGCTGAGGCAGGAGGAATTTAAGTTCCAGCCTAGCCAAGGCAACTTAGCGAGACCTGGTATCAAAATAAAAATGAAAAAGGGCTTGGGGTGAAATTTGTCCTTATTCCTAACTGGGAGCAGAGAACATCTCAGCTTTTGTTTTTATATACTATTGAGTGTATCTATATTATTTTAATTAAGCTGCAGTGTAAGTAATTTTTATTCTTGCAATGGGAAATTTGTAAACTTTACAGTAAATTCTACTGAAAACATTAATTTTTGTTTCTGGGATTTTAATATTTGCTTATTCCTAAGTACTCAGGAAATTTGTTTAAGGTGAACCCAATCATTCCTATGGGCTGCAGAGGTAGCCTGGAAGATGAATCATAATGAAGATCTTTGTCAACAGGATGTTCTGAAGGCTCTTTTGTCAATCAAAATCATGTTTCTCATGGTGAGATCCCCTTTATAAATCTGAAGATTCAAAGTTGCATATAGTAAAGTACAAACTTGGGAGATTCTTCTACATCTAGGACATTTTAATAACATTAATATTACTACTTCTAAAATAGTAATAATGCTAATAGGTCTCCTGTTTTTTAGGACCTATATTGTGGTGGGAAATGTGTTAAGGGCTTCAATTAAAATTCTTTTAAATAATCTGTGTTATAAAGGCAACAAAACTCATGCACTGGTAATGCTGCTTCTATTTTACAGTTGAAGAAACTATATTCGAAACATCAATGCTTTTGCTCAAGTGAAACATAGTGGTGGCATACACCTGTAATCTGAATATTTGGGAGTTGAAGCAGAAGGATCTTGAGTTCCATGTCAGCTTGGGCAACTTAGTGAGTTCAAGGCCAGCCTGTTTTACATAGTCAGACCCTGTCTCAAAAAAACTCAAACGACCAAACAAACAAACAAAAAAAACCCAAAACAAAAAAACCAAAACAAAACAAAACAAAAGCCATACAGCAGAAGGAAAAACTGAGCTGTTTTAAGTTTCAAACATGGTCCATATCACTCCTACCAGAGTAGGGAGCTTCCGCATTATCTAAGACTCAGGTTCTGGAAGGAGATGTTTGCTCAGGGAAGTACAGGTGACTACGTGTAATACTTTTGAGTTTGAGAAGCATATTCTTGTTTAATCATTAGAACATCTCTGAGGTTAGAAGAGAAGATACCTGTGACCAACCATACATTTTTCAGTTGACGAAAAATGTCACTTGAAATTTTTTTTCAGATGAAGAAATACAATCACCCAAAAAGGTAAATTTCTTTTACAAATTACTACAAACTGAGAAGAGATGTCTTGAATGGGAAATAATCGTTACTCACCCATCCATGCCCATTCCCCATACCCATCAACCCTCCAAACCCCCCAAAAGTAAAAACAGCTCTTTCCAGGTAATTTCAAGACAAACCCTTTTCTAAGTAACCTCTTTTGTGACCCATTTCTCCCTTAGAGATATTCTGGACTTTTCACTACCTCTTATATCCCCAGGTGGGTGCCAAATCCAAGATCAGATTCTTACTAGGACTCTGTTAGGACTCAGGTCTCTGCAGTAGAAAAGGTATAGCACTCAGATGCTTCCTTGTAATCTAGTTCTTTGCTTGAGAAGTTCTGGGTTCCCTATACTCTCCTCCCAGCTACTCAGCCCTGTCTTATTCCTTGCATTTCATTGTCTTTTTTAAAACTAATTTTACTTTTTACAACCATGAGAATTTCAAAGACATAGCCTATAAAAACACAACAAAACACATTTTAGGAAGATGAATAGGCATCATTAAGTAAGTAAAGTTAATATAGGAAATAAATGTAGTTACAGCTGCAAGGAATTGAGCTTCATTAAACTGAATGAATACTGAACAAATACTGTAGCCAAATTTTCATGAAATCCCCAGGCTTATAACTTAAGGGAAAGGCTATTTTCTCTGAATTTGCAAAATTACATTCGCCAGTAAACACTGATAATAGTGTTATTTCTGGAGGTTTTCCACTTTTGACTTCCCCCACCCATTTGCAGTTAAAGTAAAAGTCCAGGGGTTTGTAAGGTTGCATTTATGTTGATAGCTTCTTATGTCTACAATTTCACAGAGTGCTTATTCTCATGATATCGATCAGAAATAATGGTCTTAAAGTAAGATTGGCCGTGGATCTATTTTGATGAATTTAAACTTACATTACACACACACATGCACACATACTTTAGAATACTAAGATTTCAAGGGTAGAGCCATCTTGTGGATCATCCAGACACCTACCCAATTCTCAAGTGCCCCAGCACTTACCAAGGGGCTGCCCAGACACAATTGAACATTGCCAAAGGCAGAAACCTAGAAACCTCACAACTGCCCAAGGAAGTAAATGACATTTTTGGACTTATATAACCATTACAAAATCCTTCCTTACGTTGTGCTAAAATTTAGCTCTCTATTGCTTTCAACTATTTCTTGTACTACTATTTCTTTTGTTCATAGAAAATAAGTCACATAAGGTGTCATTTTATTTT
Source organism: Hystrix cristata (assembly GCA_004026905.1). Taxonomy (NCBI): domain Eukaryota; kingdom Metazoa; phylum Chordata; class Mammalia; order Rodentia; family Hystricidae; genus Hystrix; species Hystrix cristata. The sequence continues at coordinate 7,441 of PVJO010025243.1, read as the reverse complement.
ATACTGCTTATCTCTGGCAGCAGAGAGGGGATTTCTATCAAAATAGTTTCGGTAGTAGGCAATTTTACAGTTTAGGCAGCAACTGCCATTTTTCATTCAACAGTCTTATTCATCTCAAAAGCAAACATTTTGCTGGGAGCTTGTAGTTGACATGCAGGGCCTGGAGTCTAGAATATCTGTAAATCCTGGAGGCAGGGCTGTGGTAATGAGAATCACATTGACATAAGTACTCTTCAGAAGGATCTTTTTCATAAATCTATTGGGACTGACCCTTAGAAAAAAAATAAAAACATGGAATAGCATAATCAGTTTCTCCATGGTTTTGCCAGTGAATACTAGCTAGAGAAAAATACCTAGTTGAAACAATATGTTTTTGTGAAGAAATTAAAGTTATGCTTTTAAAAAATACCTTAATGAAAAGAAAGATAATATTCAATAGGGAGGAGAATTAGAAAGGGAGGAGGGGGAAAAGAAGGAAAGGAAAAAGAAAAGAAAGAGAAAAATGAGAAAAATGTAAAAATGTAAAAATGTAAATAAAGCTACTGTAAATAGGGAAGGGGGAGTGGAAAGGAGAGATGGGGAGGAAGTGGGGGGAACCAATATATACCATGTACAGGTACAAATTAACTACGATGAATGTGATCACTATATACACAATGTACCAATGTACCAATACATGTTTTTGGCAAATAAAATTGAATTAAATAAAATCCCTTAATGAATAAGCCAAGAGAAACTTTGATATTAATATTATGCACTGGCATGAAAATTTCACACAATATCAAATTTTTAGAAAGTTAACAATCATTTTTCTTTCACTTTTTCATTTAAAGAGCCTCTTAGTCTCCTTCATTATTCATATTGTGTATGTTTTTAAAACTATCTTTTTAGGGTAGTTTTTGTTTCATAGCAGAATTGAGAAGGAGGCTCAGAGATATCCTATCTATCCCTTTCCCCTCCATGTACACAGCCTCCTCCATCTGAGTAGGACATGTGTTGTAATGGATTAATTTATACTGAGATATCATTATTGCCTAGTCCATAGTTTGCACTAAATGTTTTATAGTAGTTGTATGTCATTTTATCTTTGTAATTAGCCTACACTACACTCTTGAATGGGAGTATGAAGAATACACATGTTTTGTTTGATCTTCTGTAAAAATATACCACAGACTAGGTGGCTTAAACTGCAAATATTTACTTCTGTCAGTCCTGGGAAGTCCTAGAAAGGGTGCCAGCAGACCCAGTGTCTGATGAGGCCGTATGGTCTGGTTTGCAAATGGCTGTCTTCTCACTGTATCCTCATGTGATGGAAAGCAGTGAGAGAGAGAGAGAGAGAGAGAGAGAGGAATCTAGTTCTCCTGTGTCTCTTCTCCCCATCTTGAGGGCTCTAATCACATGACCTAATTACCTCCTAATGCTAATCTCTAAATACAAATCACACTGGGGATTAGAATTTTAAAATACACAAATATACATTGTGGGTGGGGGGAACTGGACAAAAACATGTGGTCTCTAACAATATATAAATAAAAAAGGAAGATTCTTAATATTACCAGTATTTAGATCCCTGAATTGAATAACAATAGCCAAGCTCTTGTCAGTCATCTGAGTGACACAATCACCCAAGATGTGGCTGAGGATGCACCAATCCATCCACTGTGAGAACCATGTAATTTTTCTACAGAAGGATTTACCGCTGGCAACAAACAGAATATTGAGCCTAGGTATTACCATCTGTGTTTGATCTCTCCATACAATCCCACATCCCTGATTAAAGTATTGCAAACTAAAATATATAGGGCTGAGAATGTTATTCAGTGTTGTTTCATAACTGGTTATTTCACAATAAAATGCATTCAATTGTCAGGACAAACACAAAGCACATCAAACCAGTGTTCAGTGTTTTAGAGTTAGAAGTTAAGCTTAGGTCTGAAATAATACTTAATTGTACAAGCAGCTTGAAGATTTCAAGAGCTTATTTGCTTTATGTTGTTATTCCTAATAATTACTGTTATTTATGTTAGTGCATTTGTCATATTCAAGTTCTTTTGATAAACTTTTTAAGTGAGGTAAATTTATATGTTCACTGAGGGTACAAGAATCAGACATTCTCAGGAAAGTTTATCATTCTTCCCCTAACTTCATTTTTCAGGAAGAAATATGGGAATTAATTAAACTGATTTACTGTTTAACTTGATCAACCTCCCTGTTAAATTTTCCTTTTATATTGAGGTGACCTTTTGGCAATATATAGAAGTAAATATTTCACAACACAGATGTAATGAAGCACAGATGTTTTTCTTGTCTTTCAAAACTGTTTTAAATCTTAAAACCATACATAGCACTCAGCTTAGTAATAAGTGTAAAAAGTATACTTAAATTCTTAATTTTTGTTCTCAAGTGATTATAGAGTTAATTGATTAGACTGGCAAGGGAAATGAAAAGCCATGACAAAAGGTTAAATATCGTTTTAATTATGCAGAAGATTTTGAGTTTTATTTTTTGAAGCCTGGCAAAAAGGGATTATGGAAAGGCATTCACTAGAAGACTTGAACCTTAGAATAGAATGTCGATTCTCTTGGGCCTGATGAAAAATTGGAAAGTGTGAAAGATTCTTTATAAATCAGAGAAATCAATGAAAATGAAAGATAAAAAATATGACATTATGATAATGCCATTCAACTGGAGAACAACTATCAAATGATTTTTAGGAAGGCATGGGTATCGATAAATCAATAGGTGATGAAAATTAAGCTTGCTTGACTTGTTCCTTTGTAAAAGAAAGATAAAATACAGTGAATGTAGATTGTTAGTACTGAACTCCAGAAAATTCTTACTTTGTACCAACTAACTTCATTGAGCTTTCTTTTTCAGCAAGATTTACAAAGCTCCTCTCCATAAACCCTCTTAGTATTGAAGCTGTTGCACACTCTAGACAATATAGGCAAAATGTCAGAAATTATGAATTATTACAGTACAAGAATGTATTTCTCTTTGTTTCCAAGGAAAGCAGTTACACTTTCACACAAAAACCTTGCATGCATAAATGAATTCTGAACAAGAGCTTTAGCTTTGACTTATTTTGTGGTTTGGTGGCTAATTTTATTTTTGTTCCAAATTGTTTAGGTACTCAAAGTTATCCCACAATGGTGTTGGGGATTTGGCTCAGTGGTAGAGCACTTTGCCTAGCAAGTGCAAGGCCCTGAGTTCACTCTCCAGCACCAAAAAAAAAAAAAGAAAGAAAAGAAAAGTTACCCCACAAAGGTCCCTCAGAAAATTCTCTTGGCTACATGAATACTTATGATGATTTTCAAAAACAAGTACATATGTACAACAAATCATATACATATAGAGAGAAAGGCTCTACTGTAGCTATGTTCTTAATCAGTCCCTATTTTCTCCATTAAGCCTCCACTCCTCCTGTAAAACATACTGACTGATCCTTTCTGCACACTACTGAGGGTCAGTAGGTTACTCCTCCCTGCACCCAAATAACGTCTGCTCCCACCACATGAATGTTATGCTTAACAAGAGTTGATTATGTTTGTTCTAAAAATCTGTTTATGCTTGCTTTAAATTTGTATTTGTAATTGTGTGATTAACTATGTAGATTTATTAAGTATGAGTATGCAAGAGAACTGATTTTTTCAAAGATCTAAATTAAATATGTAGGGAGATCTGATAAAATTGACTTGCTCAGAAAATGTCACTAAACTATAGAGAGTAAGACAACTGTAAAATGTTGTAAAATATATATTTAAATATTGAAGGACGATTCTTAATTTATATTGTTTTGCCAGTGTCTAACATTTGGCTCAGAACTAAAAAGACAGAAATAGAAAATGGAAGTTCTGGTCAACTTTTGGGAGTGCTTTGTATAAGAAAGACAAACTAGAGCTCTGACATTCCAAAGGCAAGCCTTCCAGGAACCTTTTGCTATACCTTGGATCTGAAATAGCCTCCAAAGGTCCATATGTTAAAGGCTTGGTCCTCAGCCTGAGGTGCTACTGGGACATGGCAGAACCCTTAAGAAATGGGACCTAAGGGAAGAAGTTAAGTTACTGGGAATGTGCCCTAGAGGGAACATTGGGACCTGATGCCTCCTCTCTGTCTCTCTGCTTCCCAGCCACCAGGAGGTGAATAGGCCTTCTCTAACATGTACTCTTAGCAAATAAATATTCATTTCTATATTGTAAGTAAAGATTAAATGCCTGAGGTATTTGTGTCATTTTTTAAAATGATTTTTTCATTTAACTGTCTTCTCATTTATCCATTTCTTGTTTACACACAAAAAAGTACAGCTTGCTGCCAGTGTTCATTTAATTTTGCATAAACATACTCTTTGAGGCTGAAGTAAAGCTGACTAGTTTTCATTGCGAAAATAAAATATAAAAACTGTTCATGGAGTTGGTTATAAACAGAACTTGTTTCTAATTCTAATGTAACAGAAATGTATATAATGATCAGTATTTCGTAATTTTATTCATCTGGTACATTTCAAAGGATTGAAGAACACAAAGCAGAAAATTACATTCTTCACAAAAATATCCCACTTCTCTTGGGATCTTCTTACCATCCTGTGTGAGCAGCAAACTTTGCAGTGACCTTTTGGATTCTGTTTCCCTCCCATCACGCATAGGAATGCTATGTTTTATAGGATTTGACATTTTCAGCAATCAAGAATTACTATATTTTGTAAATGGAAATACCACAATTAAAAACAGAATGCTATAAATAGAATGATTTCTTTTGTTTCCAAAGACTATTAATATACAAGTGTTATGTGAATATAGTAATAAAGGCCAGCTATTTCATACAAAGTTTGAGGGTGAAGTTAGGACTGTAATCTGTCAGTTATCTGGGGGTAAATACCACAGCTGTTCGCATGGTTCACGAGTATTCTCAGGCAACTGCGAAATGGGTTAATTAACTGGCTCCAGTCTTGTGTTCGATTAAAGTATTGAGGCTCTGAAGGCCTATTTTTTCCTCTATCAGCTTTAAAAATATTAATATTTCATTTGGTTCTTGTTGCACTTCCTTACACCTGCTTCATATTACTAATATGCTCCTTTATTTAAGCGTACCAATTACACCTGTTTTAAATTCTTGATTTCTCTGTTCCAGTAATTTTGCTTCAGGTGGTCTTTCCAGGTTTGATTTAGGAAAAAAGAAACAGCGGTTGATGCTAGTTCACTGTGTCCTCTGCACTGATTTTTGTATTCTCTTTTGAAGTTAGAGTTGTTGACTGAAACTGCTAAATGGTATTGAGGTATTCTCTACAGGGACTTGTGCTCACTTTAATTTTAGTCAAGTTACAGTCACTATCAGAAGTGCTGATGACCCAAAGCTCTTCACATACATGACAAAGCTCAGCAATACCTGCTCACTGCAAACCTGGGAGTCCAAAATGGCCTGAGGCCTGTGCCTTCAGCCTCTCCAGTTGAGGCACAACTACATTTCAGATTTGTTGTGACTGACCGATTTTTAGGTACTTTTTTTGTCTGCATTTAAAAACAATTGTGCTTTTCTACCATAGTTCCATGCTTTGTTTAGAAAAGTTACTGTATGAAAAGGGATCCCATGTTTTGTACCCCTTACGCATCAAATGCTGAATACCTAAAATCATGACACTGGTATACCAATCTGAATGCACCGAAAAATGAGTAAAGTCACAAACAGGCAATTTCTTAAAGAATATATACAGATAAGCTCAGAACTAGTCTAAAAGCTCCATAAGGGCACTGATGCCAACCATATTTGCTGTCTGTTACTGTATGCCAATTCATAGCTGGGAGCTTAGCATATTATAATGCTCAAAAAACATCCGTTGAATGAATAAAAAGGGAATTCTCAGGAACTGTTTGGTGACACTGAAACTTTGTACAATCTTCCTGCATGGAAATATAAAAATATGTAATAAAAATTTACAGGACATAAAACTCTGAACTAAGCAATTCCACATCTTGGGATTTATCCTAAGGAAATAATACGACACATACATTGATTTACATCCAGGAGGGTCCCTGCTTAAAATAAAAAGGATGGAAAACAACAAAAACATACGTGAGAAGGGTGATACTTGAATAAACTATATAAAATGACTATACTTCCAAAGCTTCACCATTGTATATGATGTTTCCTATGTTTTTAAATTAAATTGACATCCTTTATCAGATAGAGGAAAATTTTCTCTTTTCTACTTTACCAAGAATTTTTGAAACGATATGCATTGAAATTTTTACATTCAGTGCTTTTCTAATATAGCAAATTGTACTAACAATTTTCTAATATTAGAGTATCCTTCCATTCTTAGGATAAACCCAAATTAGTAATAATGTATTTTTATTTTCACACTGATGAATTTGGCTTGCTAATATTTTGTACATATAACTTTCACATGTATGTTACAAGTAGGATTAGAATACGTTTTTCTTTTTTTAAATTTTATTTTATTTTAATGATACATTTTAGATGTACATAGTAATAACATTCATTATAGGGGATTTGTACCTGTACATGATATATCTTGTTCCTTCTTTTTTCCCATTCCCCTCCTCTCTCTTCACCCCCTCCTCCCTCCCTACTTACAAAAGCTTTGTTTCCATTTTTTTCCTTCCATTTCTTATTTTTTCTGTCCCTCTATTCTTTTCCCCCTCCCCCTCCCTTGTTCCCTTTCCTATTTGGACATTTTCTTCCCTTTCCCAATATAATACATTTTAGTTTTTATTTATACTTTCACTTTCTCACACTAGAGAAACTATGCAGTATTTAAACGTGTGTGTCCGATTTATTTCACTTAAGAGTATGGTCTCAAGATGCATCCATCTACCTAGGAATATCTCAAGCTTATTGTTCTTTATGGCAGAGTAGTACTCCATTGTATAAAAAACCCACATTTTCTTTATCCATTCCGCTGTTGATGGGCATTTGGGCTGTTTCCAAGATTTAGCTATTACAAACTGTGCCACTATAAACATGGGTGTGCATATATCAGTGCAGTATGATGCTTTTAATTCTTTTGGGAAGATACCAAGAAGGTGAATAGCTGGGTCAAATGGAATCTGTAGTTCTAGTTCCCTGAGGAAGCTCCACACTGATTTCCATCGTGGTTGCACCAGTCTACACTCCCACCAACAGTGGAGAAGGGTTCCTTTTTCTCTACAGCCCCTCCAGCATTTGTTATTGTCTGATTTGTTGACAATAGCCATTCTTTTGGGAGTGAGGTGGATCTCAGGGTTGTTTTAATTTGCATCTCTCAAATAACCAGTGATGTTGAACATTTTTTCATATGTCTATCTGCTGTTTCTACTTCTTCATCTGGAAGTGTCTATTCATTTCAGTTGCCCACTTTTGGATTGGGTCTTTAAATTTGGGGGGTCTGATTTTTCTGATTTCTTTATATATTCGAGATGTTAGTCCTTTGTCAGAGGAATAGCTG
>PVJO010025242.1:0-23727 GCA_004026905.1 Hystrix cristata | reverse complement strand
GGAGTCTAGCCAGCCTTTCTCTCCTGGTCCCTTCTACACTTCTGAACCCAGGTGCCATCCCCGATCTTCCTTCCTCCTCTTTCCTGTGTGAAGTTGTGTCTCATGTCACTCTCTATTTTACTTCCACCACCATTTTGCTCAGCAAGGCTCAAGTGGCTTCCGCAAACAGGTGCATTGGTGGAAATTTTTCTAAGATCCTGTATATAAGATATGTTCATCCTCCCAAGTCCTTTTATGTTTTCACTGAATATAGAGCTCTAAGCTTACATCGTTGCTACTGGGAAGTTTGATGCTGTTATCATGCTTGATCTTTTGTAAGTGAGCTACTTCTCCACTCCTGCATTTGAGGAATTGTCTTTACATCCCTGCAGTCCCAAAATTTCCTTGCAAGTGTTTTGCTCTTTGGCCTTCAGCAGCCCACATGCTGGGCACTCAGTCGCCTCTTTCAGTGTAGAAATGTTGCTTCCTTCAGGTCCGGGAAATTTTCCGACATGATTTCTTCGTGTGGTTCTTTTCCTATTCCTCCTGGAGATCTTAGGAGTCAGATATTGGCTTCTGGGAACTCGTCTCTTTATGTTGTTATCTTTCCCTAACCTTTGTCCATTTCCTTGTCTTTTTCTTCTACATTCTGGAGAAATGAACTTTACTTCTGAAATTTCTCTTGTTTTTTGTTTTTTTTTTTCATTATTCTCTTATTTATTATTACTATTTTGTTGTGATGTTTAATTTCCAGGAGCTCTTTTTGTTTGTTTTGTCTCATTTTGTTTTGCTTTGTTTTGTTTTCTGAGTGTTCTTTTCAATGGCACCCTGTTCTTAACTCACAGCTGTGTTATCTCCATTCTCTAAGGATTACACAGTAATGACTCTGATGTGGAAGCATGTATTTCTTCTGTTCTTTTGCCTTATCTGTATTTTCCTCTAAGTTTTCTCTCAACCTTCCTCTCTCCCTCTTTCCCATTTTCTCCCCCACACCCGATTCTCTTGTTGCAGACTTTCCTTTTGTATCTGGTGAGTTTGTTGATCATTCGTATTTATAAGTGAAATTCTAAAAAGGTGTAAACTGTGTACGGAGGTGGAATTTGTCAATTGGTGGATTTCACTGCAGGCTAGTGATGTGACCCTGTGCAAGGGGGACCCTCTGAACCAGCCTCAGTGTACAGCCATAGACAGATGCCCTGCGACTGGTCATACTTCCGGAGGAAATGCTCTCCTGTGGGGAGAAGAAGCCGAGTGAAGGCTCTCTCAGCCGAGCGATGCAAGGACAGCAGGGCATCGTACCGTTCAGTACGAAGACTTGCCTCTACTTTTCCAGGTTTCTGTACAGTATCCTCATGCCCGCCATTCACTTTGGCCTCTCCAGTCCAACTTTTTCCTCAAAGAAAACCTCTGTTTCTGTTAACAGTGGAGAAGAAAATAGAACCAAGAAGTTCTAGGTGCTTGTCATAGAAATTTCCAGCGTCTCTGTTTCCAATTCCAGGCTTTTTCCTGTCTTCAATGATAACAAGTGTCTTCAATTTCTGAGACTTCCTGGGGCTTTGCAGCAAAATTTAACTCATTTTTTCATTGTCAGTCCGTCCTGTAGGCACTTGGAATCAGCTTTAACTCAGCTAACGTTCCAATCTACTTCTACCATCTAAAAATGGCTGGCTGTGTTGCGTCCTCTCCCATTCTGCTCATGCTTGTGAGTTTATATGAATTCCTTCACTCCCGTTCCAGGGCATCTGTGAGATCTACAAGGCAAACACGTATGTTCAGTGCACCAAGCTTCCCAGCCCGTGTTCTATCCATGTACATACCCCGTATTGTGGTTTAGATCTTGGGTGTCCCCCAAAAGGCTCACGTGTTCCAAAGGGGGGCTTTCAAAGGTGATTGGATCATGGATGGGGCACCATGCAGAGTCCAATGTGCAGTTAATGGGTGAGGCCTGGTCAGAAGAGGCAGGTAACTGTGCGCGTAGCTGGGAAGGGGCTGTTCTCCCCCAGCACTCCTCCTTTCTTGCTCTGCTTTTGGGTTCTCTAAGCAGAACCGTTTTCCTCTGCGGTACCCTTCCGTCATGCCTCTTCTGCTTTTGAGCCCACTGATCGCCAGAGAAACTGTGAGCCAAAATAAAGCTCTCCTCATTTAGGCTGTGGTGTTGGGTATTTTGTCACAGCAACGAGAGAGTAATTAGGACCCTTTATTCCCCTAGCCTGTAAATTCCCTGAAGGGAGGCAACTTATTCTGCCTCTGTCTTTCTTGGGGCCATGAACATAGCAGAATATCAGTAAAAGGTTATTTTATCAGAGAATTGGGAAACTACCAGAAGCTCTTATTTAGAAACTCACAAGATCTACTTCCCTTTAAAGCATCTTAATAGCACTTTTTAAACAATAAAATGTTCTGATACAAACCTTTTGTTACCAATCCTTCGAGCTGTGTAGATCAGCCTTTACATCTCTTTCAGATATTTTTCATCGAATAGGTAAATATACCTCACTAAACCTCCATTTTTTAACCAATAGCCCCAAACAATATTATTTGAAATGAAATAAGAGGTAAAAGATGTCTGATTATTTCAGAACGTTAAAGACATTTCAGGGTGAGTAGAATTCTGCACTCTGACAGAAATGCAGTTCTCTCCATAGAGATCGCCTACAATCTCTCAACCCTTCCTTCTCAATCCTTCTCTCAATCCTTCTCAATCCTTCTCTCAATCCTTAGGACCCTGTTGGCACCTCCTGCTGTGACTGGGATGTTCTCACCACCAAAAACACTTAAAAGATCAGAATCTCAGTGACTTGTTCACAGTGGTGTAAACACTGACCTCTTACACAGCTTGGAGTTAGGTAGCCTCACCCAAGAGATGAGGCTTTAGGAGGGCAAAGTAGAAGCCCACGTTCATTTTCTATGATGCAAAGATTGTTTTTAAATCACCAACGTTTTCTTCTTCATAGAGCCTTCTGTGTGTATTTATCTTTTTAAATTGCCCTTCCCTATTGGGGCATCATTTTAAGCTGAGATTTTTCAAACGTGTTGTTTTAACTGCTTCTGATTTGTTTTATGTATTTTAATTGAAGTTTTAAATTTTGTGCTTGCACCCCATGGAGTAATAACTACAAAGTGAAGAATTTTATTAATTGAAAAAATAAATTTGAGAACAATGCTCTAAATAAGTTAGACGACTAGGTTACAGATGGACTTCCAAAAAAATATATGGATGTGAGTTAGTGCCTGTGTGCTTCTTTAAATATACTTCAATCTTTTTATATAATAACAGCAGATAAAATGGTAAAATAAGACATCTAAACTACTTTTTAAAGAAAGCATTATATTCTTCAACTTATACAGTAAGTTATAGGGTGCTTATAAAGGGGAAACTTCACAAAGGTTAAAATGTCATTATGCATTCACATCACTCTATTTTAAAAAAAGAGAAATGACTTAAAAAATCATTGGCTTTCGAGGAGTGTAAAATCAGGAGACATACACACAGTTGCAAAACAATTCAAGAGCTGCCTGAGCGTAGCTACATGTGGAGTTCTACAGGAATGAAATAGAGGAAACCTTTAGTTGAGACTTGCAAGCACTGAGGCAATACCTGGAGAGTGAGGCTATGGGGGCACTGCAGATGGAGGGACGTGTCCTCAGGGACAGAGAAAGGAACCACATGGTATCACTGAGGGGTATTGAGCAGAGAGAAGGGCAGAGGGAGAAGGAGCTAGAAATGCAGGCTTGGGCCAGACTCTGTAAGACCTGCTATGTCCTGCTGAAGAACTTGGGCACTAAGCAATGAGAGACACTTAAAAGATTTCATGGAATGAAAAACAAAATCGAGCTTGCATTTTAAAGGAATCACCGTGATACGAAGCACGGATGGCAAGGGGAGGTAGAGGGCTGCTCACTCCCTGCGAGAGAAAGAAAGGTCCAATCTGAGACGGTGGCAGACAGGCCAAAGGGCACATTTGCAGTGTATTTAGGGTTCAGAACTGATTGGAATTGACGAAGGCACAAGGAGTAGTTGTGGGTGATTGTGATTTAGGTGCATTCTCGGGCACCTATTTCTGGTGATGCTTCCACCGGAATAGAAGAAGGAAATAAGGAGAAAGAAATTGCTACCCAGCAGGAAACACAAGAAGTTTAGTTCCAGACGTGCTCTGTTTAGACTGGAAACATCATCCCCAGGTAGAGATTCCAGTCAACGGTAGGTTCTAGGTTATCTGACTGTGATTTACTTCCCCTCATTCTACCTGTATTTTGTCGTGAAGGTGACGCTACACTTCCGCTTTTACTAGGACACTCCACGTCTGCCACCGCCGTACGGCCATTGTACTGCTGGTTCCCACCAAAGACCTGGCACGGCAAGTCATCCAGCTCACTGGCCAAAGAGCGCTCAGAGAACCTTTTCTTGCCACCTCATTGGAATAACCTCCGCCCTCCACATCGCTTTCTGGCCTCATGCCCCATATTACTTTTTCCTTATAACATTTATCTATATTTGAAGTTACATGCTATGTTCATTTGCCGTCTTGCTTTTCCTGATACACTCTAACACAATCAAATATGATCTGGACTGCCTGAGGCATACAACATGGCAAAATATCTGTAAGAAATGCGAGAGCTGGGGGAAAAGCCAAAATATTGATAACCAGAGCAGATTAAAAGGAACGTACTTTAGGACTCTGACTCAGTTCGTCTTAAGAAAAAAAGAAAACAAATGAAATTTGCTTGTTCTGAAAACTGAAAATTACAAGAATAAATGTCCTTTTAGGGATATCTGGCTATATTTGCTTGCACTAGAACCCACCTGTCTCTCGGCCTCATTTATTCCTGTCTGTGTGGGCTCTGATATCTTCCAGCTTCTCCCCAGGTAGTAAGCAAATGATCACAGATAGAGACAGGATTACTCGTCACCAAATGTTGCAACCTTAAAAAACAAACGATGTTCCTTCCCCAGTCACAGCAACTGAATTTGGACTGATGTCCTCACCAATGGGTCAGTCGCTGTGGCTAAAGAAATGCAGTATTTGGGAGGGAGGGAAGGGAAAGGGGATTAAAAAAAAAAAAGAATGAAGATGTGCTATGTACAGGTACACATCCCCCATAATGACCGTAATCATTATGTACTGCAAGCACGTACTAATAAAAAAAAAATGAAATAAATATATGAACAAGTGTTCGACATCACTGGTCATTCAAGGGATGCAAATCAAAACAATGTTAAGATTCCACCTCACTCCAAAAAGAACAGTTATTATCAAGAAATCAACCAACAACAAGTGCTGGCGAGGCTGCGGGGGAGAAAGGAACCCTCCTACAATGTTGGTAGGAATGTAGACTAGTCCAACCACTATGGAAATCAGTGTGGAGACTCCTCAGAAAACTAAAACTAGAGGTTCCATTTGACCTAGCTATTCCTCTGCTTGGTATCATCCCAAAAGAATTGAAAGCCTCATACCGCAGCAATATATGAACAACCATGTTCATAGCAACACAATTCATAATAGCTAAGTCTTGGAAACAACACAAATGCCCAACAACTAATGAATGGCTAAAGAAAATGTGATTTTTCTGCACAATGGAGTACTACTCTGCCATAAAAAAGGATAGACTAGAGACATTTGTAGGTAAATGGATGTACCTTGAGAACATACTCTTAAGTGAAATAAATCAGACACTCATGAGTACACATCAAATTGTTTCTCTGATATGAGAAAAAATATAAGTGTAAATAAGGACAAAGAGGTTTAATAGATATTGGGTAAAGGAAAGATGATATTCAAAAGAGAGGAGAACTAGAAAGGGAGAAGGAGGAAAAGAAGGGTTGGGAAAGGGTAAGAAGGGGGAGATGGGAAAAATGAAAAAGTGTAAATAAGCCTGCTGTAAATCAGGAAGGGTGGGGGAATGAAAGGGAGGGGTGGAGAAGTGGGGGAACCAAGATACATCATGTATCTTGTTTTTTGTACAGGTACAAAATAACCATGATAAACGTGATCATTATGTATACATCATGTATTTTGTACAGGTACAAAATAACCATGATAAACATGATCATTATGTATACATTGCACCAATACATGTTCTTGGGAAAAAATAAAAAAATTTTAAAAATGAAAAAAAAAATGTAAGAAACAAAAGAAAAAAAAATGCAATATTAGGATTTGCCTGGCTTGGGTCACATGTTTATCCTGGATCCGTGTAGTGAGATCAGCCCCGAAGGCTGAGATTAGGTTAGGAGTTATTCCCTCAAGGAAAACTGGACCAAGAACAAGTGTGCACTGCAGAATATGAAACTCTGAGGAACCACCGCACAAAAGTAACTATGAGAAAGTTTCAGGAGCTTGAAGACCTCCGTGAGATCAAAGAACCTTGGTGGGGATGAGGCAATTGAGGGCAGGAACAAAGAAGCAGGATGTAGACGACAGACAAACGTGGGCAACGCCTAGCAAATGTGGGAGAACTATCTAAGAGCCAGTACATAACAGCAGAAAAGAAGGCCAGAGGATCGTAGAACCAGGTCCTGGAAACCGAAAATGTATGTAAAATTAATTAAACAAGGGTTACAGCAAAGCCCAAGCCTATTAAGATGGCTACTATTAAAAAAAAAAAAGGTAAATACAAAGTGTTGGCAAAACTATAGAGAAACCAGAACCCGTGTACACTACCAACAGGATTACAAAATGTTACATACACTGTGGAAAACAGAATGGCAGCTCTTAAGAAAATTAAAAACTAAAGCTACCATGTGACTTAGCAATCTCACTTCTGGGTATATAACACAAAGAATTAGGAAGAGACTCACAAAGGATATCAGCATATGCATGATCATAGTGACATTATTCGCAGTATCCGAGAGGGGAGCACAATTCAAATGTCCATTAAGACCCGGGTGGGTAAACAAAATATGGAACATAATGACAGTGGGATATTATTCAGCCTCAGAAAGGAACGAAATCCTGTCACACGCTACAGTATGTACAAAGACTTGAGGACACCACGCTAATTAACATAAGCCAATCACGAAAAGACGAAACTATGACTCCACTTACGTAGCTTTCTAAAGTATTCAAACCCGTAGAAAATACATCGGTGGCTGCCAAGGATGGAGAGAGAAGAAACAAAGAATTGTTTAATGGGCACAGAGTTGGCTTTACAAGATGAAAACATTCTAGAGATTTGGCGCACACAATATGAATATACTTGATGCTGTTAATTATACTCCTAAAATGGTTAAGATCATAAATTTCGTGTTAAGTAATTTTACCTCAACTGAAAATAAATGCAAAGCCTAAAACAGTAGTTGTCAGTGAGCTGAACCATCGAACCAGTTCTTTCCTTTAGACTATTGCTGTTTGTGTTGATCAGTCAAAGGAGCTAAAATAAACAATTCTATATAAATACGCGCTGTGGCCTGTGTCCTCACACATCCCCAAAATTTGCACATGGAAGATGCTTGCTATGAACCAGAAGATGACAGGATATGTTTGTCCTGCTTAAATTTCCTCTATTGACATTAATATCTAGCTCATCACTTTTCATAGAGACATCATAATCTTCAACGTAATACCTCCAGTCTTTTTTTGTTTTTTACTTTGAGACAGTGTCTCACTAAATCACTTGCCCAGGCTGGGCTCAAACTTGTGATCCTTCTGCTTCAGCCTCCCAGAGTGCCACCATGCCCAGTGGAGGAGGTCTTTTTACCTGACGTCACACCTGCTTGCTCCACCTTGCCTTTCTCCTTCCCACGTGGAGATACTTGCCAATAGCAGCCATGGAGAAGCGTCAGAGGTGTGGGCACTGCCTGGCTCTGCGCCTCCATCCGTGACACAGTACAGGGAGCCCCACACGGGGGAGCCTGCTGTGACCTGGTGCTCCTCTCGCTGGATGAAGAAGTCTAATCCTGCAATATGATGATAAAGATCCCACTTTGACCACGTTCTCCAAACCAGCTTTACCAATAATAAAGTGGACACTTGGCTTCTCCACCTGATTCGTGTTTTATTTCACAGACGAGTTTACACTTGGCCTAGCATAAGTTCTAGAAAGGTAGTATCTGTCTTTAAAATGTGCTTCAGCATACCGGGATTTCTAACAGTTTGCTACATGCAAAATGTTATGCATAAAGCATTGTCTTTATCAATTCAGATATTAAAGAGATGGATAAAAATAAAGAGGAATGAAAGATGGGTCTTAATTAACCAGTACTGAGAGGAGCTACAAAATTCAAGAGCATTCCATGAAATAGGGCTTTTCCGCATCATTCTTTTAACTGCTCCCAAAAAATGTTAAATCTATAGTACTAGCATCCCAAACTGCCACGGCTGCGTTAAAATTTAAATAATAAAAACAGATGAAAAAATCCTTGCCTTTAAATTAGTTCTACTCCTTTGTGGCCAAATAGAAAAAAAAAATCTATTTTTGAGACAATATGAGACAGCGGACTAACATCTATTCGTCCAATACATTCACTAAACATCAACTAAACACCTAACTGAAGCCAATGTACTATCTATAAACACTAGGTAAACAAAGGCAAGATTTCTACTTGCAATAGGCATAAATAAAACTTGTATACTTGTAAACACAAGTACTGGCCAGACAGTACTTGTGTACAAGTACCTAGGAAAAGAACTGTTTGCTAAACTCAATAAAAATCACTCGAATGTGTACAATAAATAGAATGACTCTTCAAAGAGAGAAGCCTGGAGAAATCAGGTGGTGTTTTCATCGAAATGAGTAAAAGGGTGAGGAAACATTGGGAGTTTGAAAGTGTAAGGCAAAGAGCTTTTGGGAAGTGAGAGATGAAACTGGAAAGGTATTTTGGGGCCATATCTGGAGCAGAGCTTGAATCTTAACGAGAGTTAAAAATGTTTGGAGAAACTGCTGTGTGGGATGAATGGTGAGTCAGCAAGAGATGAATAAAAGAAGTGCTGAGCAGAAATGACGGCTCGGCTCGGGCGAACGAGCAGGAATTTGTGGCAGACTCAATCAGCACGGTTTCTCCAGCAGCTCTCTTCAGCCCAGCAAGGAAGCAATTGGAAGTTCAAGGTCAGTGGGGAATTTTAGGGGCCAAGCAAAGGCAGGGCTGGATTAGCTGACCATAGAAAGCAGCGTGGATAGGGAAGTGATGAAGCAGGCAGGCAGAAGGTTAACAGATGAAAGCACAGAGCTGTGATAAGAGGGACGATCAGGGCAGAGGTAAGGAATTTAGAACAATGGAAAGTAAGGAGATTATGGAAGAAGCAAGATACTCAAATTGTAAAGTGTACAGACAGAGGGTGAGATCCAAGGATGGAGTAAAGATGGGTTTATTGTCAAGGATGGAAGAAACTATGGAGTCACTAAAATAAGAAATGGTAAATTAAATTCACTAAGAAAAAAGGGTACTACAGAGTTTAGAATACCACAGCAAGGAGGATAAAAAGTGTGATATGAGATAGCTACAAAGAGGAGAGACTGCCAAATTTCTACAACCAGAAAGATAATCTAGAAAGTTCCATGAAGAATGCAGGATGTTGGCCTTTGTCCTCTAGGCTAATGTTAAAGGAAGGAAAAAGGAGAAGGCTGTACTGGGAATAATTTCATGAGAAGTAACATCATTAATAGGAAAGCTAAGTTCACTCACGAAAATCATTTGTGAGAAAGAAATGGAAGATATAGGAAAGTTTCAAAAAATAGAGGGGAAGTAACAGCCTAATCGTAGCACTGTGTAGTCAAAAAGGCAAAGGTCACTTCGAGGACTCATTAGGATTATTCACAAATATTCCAGTTCATAAAGCGGACCTAAGGTTGGACTTGCTCTGACTGATTAAACGTGACCAAGTGATGTGTATCATTCCCAGGAGAAGCTCTGCACTCCTACGCACAACTCCCCACACCTCACGGTGTAAAGCAATCTAGAATGTGTGCTATAAGGGCATTTTGGTTGCTTGGATCGCTCCCAAATGACTCTGAAGAACAGAACCCTCTTTCCCACTTGTGATACACATTTTGCATAAATGACAAATAAATCTTTGTTGATGTCAGCCACTGAGATTTGAGGGGGGTTTTGCTACTTACCGCCTAACCTCTCCTGACTTATACATAACCTGTATAACCAGAGCAAAGAAACTTTAAGTACTCAAAATACGTTCTATTTATAATCTTCTTATTTTACAATTTTTTTTTAAAAAATCACAAAATTCTCTCTAAGATACAAAGAATCTATCCCAACCCCAACCCCCAAACCCGTACTCCAGTCTACCAGCGTCACCGAGTCTGTGCCACAGACTCCAGGGCAGAGCCGGTGGCAGGGGCCACTCCGGAACAAAGCCCGGGTCTGACCTGGCGATGGGAGAGCAGATGGAGCAGTCTGCACCTGGGTAATGTGTAGAAAACAGAAGTTAGTCGGAAAGTGAGACAGAGGCTCACCGCATGAATCCAGAATCTCAGAGTTAGCATGGCAACTGCGGCTCACCTAGTTAATATCTGGCAAAACGGCCATGATCAGAAGGCAGCATTTCATAAATAGAGGATTTCTGAGAACCGAAAGGATCCGCCAAGTCCACCACGGGATGAGTCACCTGCAGTTTGTTTGGGGGTTTGTTTGCTTGGGGTTTCTGTCTTTATTAGCTCTGTGCACGTGCTGGGAGATGTGATAAGCAGGATGTGGTGGCCTGTGGTGGTTCTCGTTCCACTTGTCAAACATCCTTAGACATTTTCACCAGTTCACAGCATTTTAATTTTTTAAAATATCTGAGCAGTGATGATGCTGAATAAAGGATCTTGCCTCTTGAATCAAAGAAACACGAGTATATATCCCCCTTTTCCGGCGGTAATGAGCTTTCTTAGACCCGCTCTAATTTCTAGGCGCGTGGACTCGCTCTTCCGCCAGCGGTGGCTGTCTGACGGTGTGTGTCGCTCCCCGCCTGCCGTGGAGCGATTCGGGAAGGAAGAGCAGACTCCCAAGGACCGCCTCGCTCAGGGCTGTCACTGGTGGCTTATAATACGTGTATACTAATCACTTTGTGACACCATTTTTCCTTTTCTTAGCTTCTTCAAGGACGCCTGGCTCAACCGAATGACTAGCTTATTCTCACACGGTAGGTCATCCCGACCCTCAGAAACGGAACCGAAGAGCAGAGGGAGTGCCGCGCAGTTCTGGCACCTCCTAGCCCTGCAGATGCAGTGGTACCGAGGCTCAGAGATGCGAAAGAGACCGCTGGGAGGGTGGGCCGCTTTCTTAGATCTGACAAGGATAATTCCAGAGTCTATGGCTCCCAGTAATAAGGTTTCAATTGGCAGCATTGAGAGCATGTGTGCTATCCACAGGGTTTTCTTTAGGTTACACTAAAGACTGTTGGGAGTTAACACTACAAGCCACAGCCTAGAAGACAAATGAGAGCCGTTTATGCATTTTAGTGAGATATGCATCACTGAGGAGAAAAACAGGTAGATAAGGAAACAGTTTTGCATTTGAAGATTCTGAATAAGCATCACACATCTATTATTGTTACCATTAGACTATTTTCCATTTATTTAGCATTTTCAAAGCCTAACACTATACCAAAGGTTTCTTTTGTTGACTTCACATCTTCTCTTCTCTAAATGAGTGGGGTCTGCCACCTTAATTATATGGAATGATATTTCTTCTTCTTTTTCATTTAAATTCTGCTTAAGCCAAGAATAAGGTACTACTTCCATTTAAACAAATTAGGTTAATGGAGTTTTGATAACTCCTCCACTTGTGTTCAAAATAGGCCTGAATTAGATGTATGTGCTGCCAACTCAGAAAGGAGTTTTATTTGTAAATTGTGGCTTTGGATAGATAAGGTTTTTTTTTTTTTTTTCCAACTTTCACAAAATGCTGGCTTTTGACTTATAATTACTCGTTTTATGCTTTCTTATAGAATAAAATTTAGAGTAGGGTTAAATTTTACCCAGATGGAAAATTACAGAAGAACATGATTTGTTAGAGTTCTGATCAGAGCACAGAATTTCTTTTATTATTAGTTCAAAGTACATATGTACTAGAAGGGGCTTGGTGTTTGATCCAAGCAGTAATCCCAGCTTTACTATGTCAACACATAGAAAAGGATACCCAGGAATTCCAGGACGTAATTGTGTGGCAGGGCACAATGCTTCAACTTGTTTTCATGCAAAACACAACTTCTTGGTTTATCTTCCTCCTCTTGTTGCATTAGAAGAGTGAAATGATATAAACATTTCCATTCTTCTCCAAGGAATATTTGAAAATAAAGCCCTCCATGATTTCAAAAGAGGGGGTAAGTATTACTATTGATTCTGGTTCTAAAGATTATAGGCCATCAAGTTCTACTGAGAAAAAAAGTGGAGAAAATAACTCCTTTAAAGTGAAGGGATAGAGAAGAAAAGCCATAAAGATGAGATTCACTAGAGGGGCTCCTGAAACCTAGGGCTTGACCCCAAAAGTTAGCTAGTGGCAAAAATAGGAGTCAGTAAGGAGGATGAAAGAAGAGCTTCTGCTTACATCCTTGCTAGGTTACTCTGGCAGGGAAGGGAGAAAAGCCCACCCTGTCAACCACCCAGAACCACTCAATCTAAAAACCATAACATGTGGCCGCAAATATCATGGCTTAAAATAACACAACCTGATTCTCTGGACAGTAAGAGACTGAAATAAGTCTTTTGAGGCTAAGGAGGTTCTAAGAGGAATCCAGTCCATGTATTTTCTAGCTTCTACAACCCGCCAGTCCTTGGGGCCCCGTATCTCATTGCCTTTCTCTGTTTCTGTCAACACATCGTCTCTTACCTTCTGCCCTCCCGGGTCCCTTCTGACCACATTTGAGGCCCACTGGATAGTGTAGGATAACCTCTGTATCCTAAGATCCCCGACTCATGATAAGGATCACAAATTCACATCTACGAAGTCTCTTTTGCCATATAGACCAACAGTCATTGGCTCCAGGGTTGAGGATGTTCAAATTTTCAGAAGCCCACAAATGTACAGCATCACTCACGTTGCTCCACGCTCTGCAGCCCGATAAATCTGCATTCTCTTACACACCACCTCAGCCATGCTGAAGTGATAGCTACCTGTGTCTAAAACCTGTCTGGTTCCTGTCTTAGTCACTGGAACACAATACTCAATACCCACAACCTACAGGAGGAAAGGTTGATTTGGGCACATGTCTTCACTCCCTACCTAGTCTGCTGGCTCCCTGGCAGGAAAGCATGCTGCAAGGGCCTGGGCTGAAGAAAGCCACTAATGCCCAGGCAGCCAGGAAGTAGAGAGAGAAGGGAGGAGCCAAGAAGGGTGATATGCTCTTCCAGGTGATGGGCCCCCGTAACCTAACTCCTCCAGCCAGGCCCCGCTCTCACCATCACATTTATCTACAGCACTCTCACCATCACATTTATCTACAGCATTCCCATGATCCGGTCACCTTCCAAAAGCCCCACCTATGAGTTCATGGAGCTCTAAGGGGATATCTAGATGGAAACCACAACAGTTCAGATATCCCCCTCCCCAGCGTGGTCATCCTCAAACACACATAGTACTCCAGGACACTCAAAATCCTAAAATCCGGAAATGGGGACACACAGTGATAGAAAAGAAGTTACACCCCATATTTGGCAGGAAACAGAGAACACAGAACAGTTACAAGTTTAAGATGACCGGAGCAAGGACAATAGTTAGTGCCCCATTGATTTAATAGCATTGACCACTTGTTGGAGCAAAAACGTCAGCTTTAACCAAAAAGATCCTAACATTGGAATAATGTCCAATGACGAGGCCAATTTCGAGTGACTAGAATCAGGAGAAGCACCCTGACACACCACAGTTCTAAAATTTCCATAATATTCTAGTTTTTATTTGATACCTGAAAACTATTTAACTGGAACAAAGCATCATCTCCAGAGAAGGGAAAATCATTCTTTTTCTATAATTGGTCATAGGAGAAACTAAACCACTGAATGCACACCAGTCTAATTCACAGTTTTGTTGTCTCTTGGGGTGGGGCGGCCCAGTAGGACGAAGTTGTTCACTGACTCTCAAGGGTTTGACTCCCTTCCCAGACACAGAGGAGTCTCTTATTCCTTCCGTAGGAGAGGTGTAAATCTGAAGCACAAGTCTGCTAACATTCCAATAATACCAAACCCTTAACAAGCTCAACACTCAGGAAAGATGTAGAAAAGGTTATGTTTGAAGACAATGCACCGCACAGGCATCTTACAGTAAATTTTATTAAGGTTTTAAAGAGAATTATGGATGATAATGGACCCATGAAATAATAGATAGTCCCAGTGGAACTACAAAGCTGTGAAAGGTTCCACTAATTTTGGAAACAGTGAAAGTCGAGATCCAGCGGTTTATGAATAGCCAATGAATTCAGAGAAGAAATCCCACTTCTTACTAACGTTGATATAACCTACTGATATTTTATTCTTAGTAATGATTTTTATTGATTTCCATATTTTAATAATGCACACAAACAAATGCCTTAGAACCTCAGAGACACTCTTATGGAAAGAAAATTATTTTTTCTTATAAGTAGATTATAATGATAGCTTTGCATTCATTCACTCAGCCATTCATTCAATAATTCTTTTCTAAGTACCTGCTTCCGTGATAGATGTTGTAAGGATATAAATAATGGTAATCACTTAATCATTTAAGTATAACAGCTTACAAGGCACTTTCTTCGGTATTATTGTACTCGGGTATTACTGTACCTGTGAGGTGAGGATTTTGCCATCATTTTATAAGGGGGAGAATAAAAGGCCCACACTATCAATGATCTTCCCAAAGGTCATAGTTCTGTGAACTACCCAATGGCATAGATCAATCTCAGTTCGTTGTCTCCAAAGTCATCACATCACACAATATGATTTGCTCCTGGCCTTCTGAAAGCCTTTTGTTTTCAGGGGGTCTCGTGTATAAATGCTAGTAATAAATAAGTAAACAAGCTAATACCATAAATACTATACCGCTGACTCAAGAATGCGTTTGGTGTCTTCCCAGGCTCCTGGCTATCCGATAAATTATATTTTCTGGAAAATTACCCTTTTCCTGTGCCTCTCTTCAGACCAAAAGTTAACTAGCTTTTCAGCATTCACCTAACGTTTTATCTGTCGATTCACAGCCATTTTTCACAATGGAGCACGGCTTTTAATGAGTTCACAAAACTTACTGCCTATATTACACCGAGGAAAGAACAGCGAAGCCTCGCTGAGGTCTAAATCCCAGGCAACGCATGACTCACTCTTCAGTGAGAAAATTCACTCCCACACACCAGCTTTGTGACACACAAGAGCTGGACTACATCCCGGCAATGCTGAAAAGCTTTCAATTGCACTTTTCTAGGGTCTTGTGAGTAATCAAAATTCAAATGTCAAATCCGTGAGTGGTCAGGTTCTGTAGTGTAGAGAAAATGCTATGGAAGGAGAACGAAAAGAGAGCTCACAGCTGACAGAGGGGAATGAGGGAGGTTTCGTGAAGAAGGCGGCTTTGATCCATGAGTGGTGGTACACACCTGTAATCCTTGGGAGGCTGAGGCAGGGGGATCTCGAGTTTGAGCCCAGACTGGGCGACTGAGTAATTTAAGGATCGCCTGTCTCACAATAAACAACAAAAATGGGTTGGTGATGTAGCCCGCTGCGGAGGTCTTGGATTTAATCACCGGGAAATAGAAAGAGAAGAGGGAGGAGTGGAACAAGGAGAGAAAGAAAGAAGAGGAGGAGGAGAAGGCAGCTTTGGGCATCGATGTCTAAGACGCATTCAGTGGGAGACTGTAGAGATTGCTAGGGGAGAAAATGTCACTCGCAAAGGCACGAATACAGGGATGTGCCAAGTCTGTTCTGCATTCATTGAATAGCCCACAGGAGAGTGAGGCAGGAAATAAACTGAAGAAGTAAAATAAGCTGAATATAACTGTATTTACTACCAATAAAAGTTACTCAAAGTTTAAAACAGAATCAAAGTAATGAAATGTGCTCAAGGAAGCACATTTGTCAGAAAAGCAAGACGCATTTAAATACTCACCTGAGAGCTTTCTCAGTCTTCCTCCTTTGCAGTAGCAAATGTAGAGACCAGACTTTTCCCATCCTGGATGCACACACCAGGGCAGAGATGAGTGACTCGGTCCTGGCTAAGAAGAAAGAAAGAAAAATCTGAGAATTATCTTGGAAGGCTTTCTCCTTTGATTTAAAAAAAAAAGTAGTATGAGGAGAAAAGCTTCTGCTTTCCTTGGAGGACTTGATGCTTGGAGCTGCTGCAGATATATTATTGTGAGAGAAAAGCTAGAAAAGTCACAGAAAGTCAATCTAGCACAGTGATATTGAACTATTGCAGAACTACTGAAGCAATCATGGAAACTCCTACTTATGATTGTCTTGATATGGAAGAAAAACTAAATCTGTGTCATTTAAGCCACTTTCAACTTGTTTGTCTGTTACTTTCAGCCAAAAGGAGGCTGATACCAGAGGCCACTTCAATGATGCCAATTTCCAGGATGATCCCAGTGGATCCAGTAACGGAATGCATGAGATAAATATACAAAGAAAAATAAGTAGAATTCCATGGACCGCCTGGCTCCATTTATGTAAGTTCCTTCATAGTAAAACTGGGAACTATCAACACATAACAGGTAAACTTTTTTTTTTAATTTTGGCAAGTAAAGTAAGTATATATAAACATGTGGTTAAGGCAATCTAGGGATAAACCACGCCTAACTCAGAGTCCTAACCCTGGGGGCAGGCATGGAATATGATTGTTACAAAGAAAGTTGCAATGTGATCAGTTGTATTGTGCCTGTATGAATTACAAAATTGTTCAGAAATTAGAATCCATGGCCAGGAGTTTACCACTTATTTTGGTTTATATCTGGATGTCCCTCTGAACCCTCATGCAATCATAGGTGGGGCTTCGGAGAAGTGATTGGATCACAGGTGCATGATACTCATCAGTGGATTCGTCCACAGACCAGTTTAATAGCTAACTGTGATGTGGAGAGGTGAAGCCTGCCTGGAGGAGGTGGGTCACTGGGGGTGTGGCCTGGAAGGGTCTGCCTCCCTCCTCCTCCCATTCCTTCCTGCTGCCATTTCACAAACTGCCATGCCGTGATCCCTCTCGCCTTCCTGCTGCCGCGCCATGAACAGTTCTCCTCTGCCAGTCCACCCTGCCTTGGAGCCAGCCGACTATGGACCAAGACACTACAGACTGAGCTAAAACAAACCCTCCTCCTTTAAATCCTAGGTGTCAGGGATTGTGTGTCAGTGACAAGAATGTAACTGAGACACCACCGAAGTTCAGAGAAAAGTGAGTTAGGGCTTCCCAGCAAGATCTTGGCAGAGTTTTTTTTGTTGTTGTTGTTTTGTTTTTGTTTTGTTTTGTTTTGTTTTTGGTCCCAGTAAGATCCTGGGCTTGCTGCGGGCAGTTCTAGGGTCAGAGTTGAAGATGTCAACTTCACCAAGCAACCACCATCCTTTAGGCATTGCTTGGGAGTAGGAGAGACAGCTGGCATTCTACTCTGATAAAGATGTCTTCTCAAACTTTGACAAAATTAATGTAGAGCACAAGAGAAAGAAAGTGGTTAAAAAAAAAGGTCATAGTTTGTTAGCTAGCTGGTTATTACAGAATGGCAAGTTCAGTAACAAACAGAGAATTTTGGAAGGAGTTGTGGGTTAAGAAACTAAATTTGGTTTGGGTCCTGTCAGATATTTGGGGAGAGTGAAGACATAAATGTGAAGATCTGTAGAAGTCAATTGGAAACAGGTCTAGAGCTCATGGAAAACTATTGACTGAAGATAGATCCATTATATGTGAGGCTATGAAATTAATTGCCACCAGAACTAGATAGAAAACCAGGGTAAAGGGGGAAGCTGACCTCTGTCAAATATCTTCCATGTGTTGCACACACCCTAGGAGTTGACATCTCATCAAATGTAACCTCATACCATAAGGAAAAAACTATAAATTCCATTTATATGAGAGCAAACAAAGGTAAGGCAATTTAGACATCATTCCCAAGGTACAAAGAAAAGCACAATCAGGATATAAATGTCAGTTAGAAACCAAAAGTTTTTGCGACTTAACTTGAAAATACGTGGGTTAAAACACTGCATTAATCAGTTTTCCTACTGTTGGACACAACAGCCTACTCCCACAGCATGAGGAAGAAAAGTTTAATAGGGCTCATGTTTTCAGTCTATGACTGGTTGGCACCCAGGTAGAAACATCACGGGGGAAGGAGTTGGAGGAGCAAAGCTGCTTAGGCTATGGTGGCCAGGAAGCAGAGCCAGGGGACCCCGGCGAGGAAGGGCCAAGGACCAGACTGGACCCCAAAGCCACCCCTCCAGGACCAACCCAGACCCACCCAGAAGTGAGCTCCGCCCATCCCCAGGATGGAACCCAAAGCCAGTCAAGATGGAACTCCACCCTGACCACCCAAAGCACTTAGATGTAAAACTGCTAAATGCTAACTCTTGTTTCTATTTTATCATTACAAAATCATTCTCACATGACTCAAAACGTAAACATAGCATAGAAAAGTATTATTCTCCCACTTTTACACTTGGGGACTCATGGAGAAGGTCTTGTACAAAACCACTCAGTGAATCATGAACCCAATAGTAAATAAATGTTATTCAACCCTTGCCTTGCATAGAGAATGAAAGCTCCTGTGAGGCCAGGCACCCTCAACACATTTACAATCTAGTCAGAGACATAATACATATGGACACATGAAAATGAATAATACCTGATTGTTCTGTGTATGAAAACCTATTAGAATCAGATACTTTTTCCAAATAATTACCTTCTCCCATCTCACTCTGGGCTTTAGATTGTTCTCCATAAGTGAGTCATTAAGGGTCAAATGGTTTTAATAGTAAACTTGCCTAAGCAAGCATATTCAAACCTATATTATTTTCTCATGCAGTCTTGTGTTGAAGGGTTTGCTTTCACCCATGTTGCATTTATCTATCTAATCACGCTCACTTACTCTTACTGTATCAGCACTAAGTTGCTGATTCAACCCGTCAGCGAGACTGCCCTGAATTGCACTAGACTTCGTACTAGGTTCTACAGATGGCGAGACAAGCAGAATGTTGTTCTTACTCCACAGGGAATCACAGTGTCACAAGGAGAACACATCTAGTCAGTTGCCACATCATTCACTGGAAATGCACTGCAGAGTTTGCATTTCCACTAACATGTTTCAACCTGCCAAAAAAAAGAAGTATGCCATTTAATCCAGAGAAAGTAGGGACTTGTGACTGGGACCTACATTAATAAGATGCCAACATTAATGAGTTCCCTTTGCAGAAAACTAAAATATTTTAGCAGCTTTCCCATCAGACTAATATAAAAAATTATACAAGAAAAAAACTTGTGGCAGGGGCTGGGGATTTAGCTCAGTGATTAGGCCTGAGTTCGATCCCCGGCACCACCAAAAAAAAAAAAAAAAAAAAACACAAAAAACTTGTGGCGTGTCTCTATAGCTTAAAACATATATGTACATACATAAATGAGAGACGATAAGAAAGAAAAGATGACAGAGTTTTTGGTGATGGAGAAGGGGTTTTCAGGAGAGGCAGGGGAGAGAGGAAGAAAGGGATGGGCAATGATCAAGATATGTGATATGCATACACTTATTGTCCCAAACAAATATGACTATTATGTATTGCAAACATGCACTAATTTAAAGGTTTTTTTTAAAAAAACTTGGCATCTTCACAATCCATCCCAAAGACCTAATCTAAATTTTATTAAACATAAGTATTAATGGAAAAAAAAAACTTGGCATCTTTATACAATATCCTGGATTAATCCTTAATGAATTCTGTGGATTTCATCTGATTTGAATGCATCCATTTATAAATTTTACAGATCAGAGCAAGCATTCAGACGTGTGCATGCACATTCGTGCGTGTATGTGTATGTGTTTACATGGTGCTGGAGACTGAAGCCAGGCCTACGCATGCTCAGTAGGTGCTCTAAGCTACTCCCACAGCCCACTAGAACACACAATTGTGTACAAACATAAGACCAGAAAACTGGAAATAGAAATTTAAAAGGCAGTAAATAAGCAACAACAAAAAAATCATAGAAGAGTCAGAAAAAATAAGAGCAGATTCTGTGACTAAATTCATTATGGTAATATTGAAGCACATACCTAAGTTTTTTCAAGTCACTGATGATTTTGCTATGGATATATCACACCAAGTGTGGTCCCCATCTGTACTGTCAAAGTAAAACTCTCCTTAAATCTAGTGAAAGAGTCCATATAATAACAAAAATAATGCTCCATCATTAATTCATGTATCACTAGTAAAAGGATTTTTATAATCATTTTTAGATTTTTTTAGCAATGTGTTAATATATATGTCTGCATATGTGTGTGTGTGTGTGTGTATATATATATATTTTCTGGTAGTACTGGGGGTCAAACATGGGGCCTTGCACATAGTATGTAAATGCTATACCACTGAGCTACATCACCAGCCTTCGTTTCTGGTTTCTTTTGAAGAGATAAAACACATAAATCCTCTAATAATCAATATTTCAAATATATGTACAATAAACTATCATGATAAATACCCTCCCTCCCTTTTCGGTATCTTCCCCTCACCTTTCATTAGACTGACTGACTGACTCAAACATCTTTGATACTGGTGAAATCTGTTTAAAGTTGGGAACAAAGAAGGGGCTGGGGATTTAGCTCAGCAGTTAGAGTGCTTGCCTACCAAGCACAAGGCCCTGAGTTCAATCTCCGGCACCAAAACAAAACAAAACAAAAAAAAGAAATGTTATGGAAAATTATTCACACTAACTAAACTGTGCAGCATGTGGAGATGAACCACTAATGGTGGAGATAAAAGGGAACAGTGCAGGACATCTTTGTCCAGACTCTTCAGGATGCCCCACAAATCATAACCCCACATGTAATCACCTCTTCCACCATAAACAAGGAATTCCCTCCTCACAAAACACAAAAGGTTAGAAATGAAATAAAGATGACAATAAGCTGAGTCTATACAGCACATTATAAAGAACCAGACAGAATGATTATGAATGCCATATTTCTTGGATTTCCTAGAACACCTCAAAATAAATATTCTGTTCACTTCTGTTTTAAAAAAAAAAGTTAAAATGCATCAAAAAGGTCAGCATGTTGGCCAGTTTCCCAGATCACTCCTTTCACTTGGAATAAAAACACTATCTGCATCCTAGGTGTTCCAATAAGGACTTAAGAGAATGTCTCACCATGTATGATCCACACAGCAGAAACTAGAGTTAAGAAAACCAGCGAAAAATTCCCCCAGCTGCATTACAGTCCTGTACTTGACTCCTTCCTGTCTGTCACATGGCCTGGTCAGGAGCTAGTAGTCCCAGAGCTCCGCCTACAGAGCAATTCAAACACCATAATAAAGGTGAAAGTCAGATCTTTATTAGGTCTATCTCAGATTACTGGGGTAAATGCATCCTCAGTTACTAACTTCAAAACTTAATGAAGAATCATAAACTAACAACCCGGACAGAGAAGTACTGTGTCCAGAATACATTCACCATGACACTTAGAGGGTCCCCTGATTAACCTCCGCTCATGCCCCCATAGAAAGCATTAATGTCAGTAATAATGTAAAGGATTCCTCATCTACTAAGACCGTCAAAGTTGGATGGAATTGCCAGTTATTTCTCCAGTAACTTATTGCAGTACAAAGCAGTCTTCAATATAGGAAAAGGGGAACCCATGGAAAATCTCTTTCCCACCCTGAAGACACACATGCACACACACACACACACAGTTATTTATGGGTTTCCAAAATTTGGCCCAGTCATATTCCTAGAGTTTAAACAAAAGTGAATTGCTTTGCAATAAACATGGCTATACAGGTATCACCATACTATGCCGACTTTAGTTTTAGAGGGACTATTTCCAGGAGTGATAAAGCTGGATCAAAAGGTAGTTCTAGTTTTCGTTTTTGGAGGAACCTCCATACTGACTTCTGTGGCAGCTGTGCTAATTCCCATCGCTACCAACAGTTTCCTCACAGTCTCACCAGCATTTACTGTTGTCTTTCTTTGTGATGAAAGCTGTTCTGAATGGGTGAAATGGACGCTCAGTGTAGCTTTGCTCTGTATTTCCCTGATGTATAAATAGAGATGTCGAACATTATGTCAAATACTTACTGACCATTTATACCTTGAGAACTACTTGTTCAATTCATTTGCCCACTTATTGATCTTTTTTTCTTTTTCAATGTTATTTGAGTTCTTTGTACAGTCTCGATAAGCTGTAGAAATAGATGACTGGGTAAAGAAAATGTGGTATATCTATGCAATGGAATACTATCTCACCATAAAGCGGAACGAAGTCATGAGATTGCGGGATGGTGGGTGGAACTGGAGATCACAATGTCAGCAAAACAAGCCAGATTCAGAAAGTCAAATGTATGTTTTCCCCTCATGTAGTATCTAAACAATTTAAAAATTAAAAGAACATTAAAGTACACCAAAATACCAGAAATAATAATACTTCTAATTTGGTCAATGGAAACTTAAAATATAACATAAAAAGAGAGGTGATATTTTAATAATGTATATTTAACTTTTATATTTTTCTATATTTCTAGTATTTTTCCAATTTGTATGTGGTAGTTTTATAATCTTAAAAGAATTGACCCTTAAAAAATTATCTGACACAGAACATATTATGTAATACTTTTTAAAAACTCCTTGATTTAATAGTACATTGATCTCTGGTATCATCTGTTCCTATGCACAGTAGGTATTAATTCAATAAATGTATAAAGGGCAGGTCATGTGAGAATATTCTCATTTGAACAAGTAACATTAGTGAAAATATTTAAATGCTGGAAAATCCTCACAAAATCATTCTCATCTTTATTCATAATATCCATCACTAGCATGCAAAGATATTTGGTTTTATTACACTCCCAAGTTGTGTTTCACAGCTGTGTTTTTGAGGCTGTAAAATTTAGCCCTCCAATTACATCTTAACTGTTTACAACTTAGCTGTGAAAATTTGTTTTTAGCTAGCTAGCGAAAGTTCTGTGGCATCGGTTCCACAATTGTCATATCAGAAATAGCAGCTTTAAATATACCGAAATGCACTTTGCTTTTTCTTATGTGAGAATATCGGTCATTTAATAATTAGGTTAAATAATTAAATTAATTTTATCCTTCTTCCCATAGAAATTTCTATTATGTTCTGAATAAAGAAAACATCCTGAGGCTGGGGATTTAGCTTGGTGGTTAGAGTGCTTTCCTCACAAGCACCATGCCCTGAGTTCGATCCCCCCCCCAAAGAAAGAAAACATCCATTATGAGTAAAATGACATAAGGTCTTTGAAGTTTCTTCATCAATAAAGTACACAGGAAACTACCCGTTCTGAGCCAAAATTCATCAGTACATGAACATGAATATTTTGCAAAGTAACAAGCTAGCCCATGTGTGGCTTAATGTGGCCAGCAATGTCCACAGCAGGACTCTTCTGGGAGTCCGAGGCATTGGTACACACAGAGCCCAACACCTGGAAGCAGAATAGAAACACCGATTCTTGGGACCCAGGCCAGTGTTCTCAAATTTGATTTCAACAACAACTTCAGAACATTCGTGCTTATAATAAATTCGAGAACCATTAACCTATCACAAGATTTTTAGCAAAAAAATTTAGACATAATATGCTGTGCTTTCATAGATTGAAACAAGACTGGTTGGTCACAAATATGCCACATGTTTATATTCAAATTTGTCTCATTCCCAG
>PVJO010025241.1:12148-23172 GCA_004026905.1 Hystrix cristata | reverse complement strand
AACTGGAGGAGAGCCTGGCCAAGTGAGACCATGTCTCGAAATGAAAAATAAAATGGGCTGGAATGTAGATCAGTGGTAGAGCACCCCTGGGTTCAATCCCCAGCCCTGCAAATTAATTAATTAAATTTTATCAGAACAAAAATGCTGCCCTATATCTTTATTACTTTTTCTATTTATATGCCTGATCTTTTGTTTAGTTATGCTCTTAATCCTAATACAGGAAGCATACAAGAAGCAAGAAAACTATTAACTGTAAATTGCTAATTGTAAAACTTTTAGCAGTATATAAGTAATAAGGAAGACGAGAAATACTATAATAATAAAATCTCGACTACGGGATGCTACTTAGATGTAAGACAATATTTAGCTCTTATTAACCAAGATAAAAGTTAAATGAAGTTATGTTATATAGCTCTTATAATATAACACATGTGGTAAGCTGGGTGTGGTGGCTCATGCCTGTAATCCCAGCACTCGGGAAGCTGACGCAGGAGGATTGGCCGGCCTGAACTACACAGCAAAACCCTGTCTCAAAATCATGAGACAAATCCTGAAGTACATGGCTCCAATTTAAATTCTGAAAGGAATTTATACGATGAAATTCTTTCTAAAAACAAAGGGGGAAAATGGAAAATTATACATATAGGTTTTGCTTGTCAATGTTTAATAAAAAAGCAAATAGTAAGTTAGGGTGGCATGTGTTGAACCCTGTAACAACAGCAATATAGAAACTTCTTTGCTGTTTGGAAGAATCTGCCTTTAGAAGTTGATACAGGGATTGTATCATCTAAAATTCTAAAACCTGCATTAGAAACTTAGTAAGAAAAAATTAGCTGTGCTGATTGTGGAGGGAAAAAGTAATAGAAGACAAATTGAAACTATGTAGTAAATTGTAGGAAAAGATTAAAATAAAATGAATATAACTTGTCTTGGCTCAGTAAGATTACTCAGAAAAGATTTCTGACAACTCCAAATCCTTTCCCAAATGCTGTAACTGATAATCTGTTTATTCTTTGCAATACAATACCTCCCAAGTTAGCAGCAGCTGCTTGAAGGCAAGCTTTATTGCAGTATCTATACATGATCACGGAGACATTAAAGACTTGTGTATAATCTGAGAAATGACCAAAGAAATTGCAGTGGTTCACAAAGCCCTATGAGCAAAGAGTCCATGGACATTTCGAACCACTGGAATGAAGAGTGTAAGATTACAGACTGACTCCTCCTAAATCATCAGAAACATGTTTTACAAACTCGACAGGTAAGCTGCGCTCTAGGTAGACTGCCCGAGTGACACCGCACATAGGGAGTAGTTCGCGCAGCCTGAAACCTGGGGCACGATCATCCAGCGTGAATTCTTCAATGCAAGCTAGGTGATGAGCAAAGCCTTGGGGTTTTCTGACCAGAGGAACCTGCAGCAACTCTAATACTTCAGGCTGCACCTGGGGGAACACTGTAAGATCCACAACAATTAAAAGGTGACTATGGAAGGTAACCTCAGGCACTCTGGGTCTGGTTCTCCTGGCCACATCTGGAAAACCTGGTATGACAATTCTGGAGTGCCCTTCCGTCACTTCTTATAATACTTCTAGTTACACTTATTTTAGAGTTTCCACAAACTGCTGTCCAGAGTTTTAAATCACCGCCCAACAGATGATTTAACAGAATTCACATATAAAAACAGGCTTAGATCATGATCAGTGCACACACTGAGATCAACAGAAAGGCAGGCTCCTAAAAACATGATGCCGCGTCCTCGCCCACCTTATTCACCAGATCTGGCCCTGTGTGACTTCCAGCTCTTTCCTCAAGTGAAAATGACCAAGAAAGGGAAACATTCTGAATGGATTCGGGCTATCGAGGCAGCCAGGACAGGCAACTAAAGACACTCAGGAGAGAGGACTCCAGAGCTGCTGCCGAAAGTGGCAAGAATGGTGAGATGAATGTGTTCGAAGTGAGGGGAGGATTTTGAGAGGGATTCATGGCAACATCTCTTTTACTGTAATAAATTGTTTTAAAATTTAAACATTCACTGTGTAAGACTTCAGTAGCTCAAATAGCCATCCCCAATGAAAGAGTGTATTTTTTGATCACCAAATTTTTTCTTGCACATAATATGCTCAAACTCTTTTGTCTCTGAATTATTTAAATGTTGGCAGTACTCAATTTTCGGGTAAGAAGAGAACTCGATGAAAGTAGCAGAAACATGTTGCTGCACCCAGGACTGATTCATATGCCCAAAATTCGAGATCCTAGTGTACAATTCAAAAGTCATGTGTTGGGAAATGCTGGAGGGGCAAAACATCATGAGCACCACGCACACTGGCAAAGCCTGAAGAATGCGCTACCTACCTCTGTCAGCTCCAGAGCCCTGCTGTAGCCCATGGAGCGCAGCGTCACCCAGAGGTCACGAGGGTCTCCTTCCTGATCGCTGGCTTCCATCAGATTCAAGTCCATAAACCCCTGTCTTGTCAGTTCATTCTTCTTTGTATCAAAAGTCTCTGTTGAAACAACCCAGAGTTTCTTTTTTAGGTAATTCAGAAATCCAGACATGTCATAAAACGTCTATGATTCCTTCTTATTCATACACACTTGTCTTAAAGGAGGGTTGAGGGATCTGTGCGCGTCTGCCATGGGAAAGCGAGGTCTCCAGTGTCCCAAGCTCGGCACAGCACTCTCCGTGCCCCCGAGTTTCCTCAACAAATCCTTTTTCCTAAAACTTTTCCCAACAAATTCCGAAGTCATAAATAGTGCAATGCAAGCACATTCTAAAATTAAGGGAAATTATAATTTTTCTGGGCAAATTTTAACCTCCCTACTCATTTAAAACTTACACTGATATTTCAAAAATCAGATTTTCATATATACACACATATATGTATGTACGTATGTGTGTGTGTATATATATATAGAGAGAGAGATATAGATCTGTAGATCTATAAATCTATATATATATCTGCCCTTAAAGCCCAGAAGAACCTGGATGAATTTGATGTTGTATCCCCTGAACTACTGGAGTTTCCAAAAGGGAGATACAGACAGTGCAGATGGAAGGAGACTACCACAGTATATTCCTGACTCTTCCAATTTTACCCAAATTGTCCCTTAGTCCTCGAAAGACTGTTAGATAATGGGGAACTCGATTTTCCCTATTTCAGTCAAAGTACCCCCATTATAACATTACTTGTGAATAAAACTAAAGTTACCAGAAATACTGTATCTAGTAATTCCTGAATTTGTGTATAACATGTCTATTTCTCTTCAATGTCATACTTGTACTGAAATAGGTTTACAGATAAGAGAGGCCATTTTATGGACTAATTTTTATAAGTGTCTATAAAAAGGATTTTATTTCCTTACCCTCATCTATAATATGCTTGAGGGAACTGGGTGTTCTTACCTAAGACGGCACCTCTTTTGTACTGTTATCATGAGGGAAGCAGCAAAAACAGACTGTACTTGTCCGAAACTGGCTAACACACTCAGTGTAAAATGTTCAGAGGTGGAAGTGGCTGACAACTTTTACAAGGAAAAATATGTATACAGATTAAAGTAGATCATGGAAAGAAATGGTATCCAGTAAAATAAAGGTTGAAGCTACTATGTTGTAAACTGGGGTGAAAAATCGAATTTGTATAATACAAAGAAGTTACATGTCTTGATACTGTATTATAGAGACTAGCATAACTAACTGACTTTTAAAACTTGAAATTCTCAATGCTCATTAATTTTTTAAAAGCCTTTTGGGTCTGGGGATTTAGCTTAGTCGTTAGAGTACTTACCTTGCAAGCAGAAGGCCCTGACTTTGATCCCCAGTACCAAAAAAACCAAAACCAAAACAGAAACAAAAGCCTATTAACACCTGATCTAAAACATTATAAAGCTACGGTATCAAGAGAGTGGACAGCTGGGTATGGTGGTGCGTGCCTGTGATCCCAGCACTTGGAAGGCTGAGGCAGGAGGACCACTGTGAGTTTGAGGCCAGTCTCGGCTACACAGTGAGCTCAAGGCCAGTCTGGACTCATAGTGGAAGCAGAACTCCCTGGAGAAAGTGGGGCCTTTCCAACACTGATGCTGAGATGAACGGCACCCGTGTGCCAGAGGAAAGAGACCCAGACCTCACACTGTCCTCAAAATTAACCCAAAATGGGCCAGAAACTCAACTGCAAAACACGAGATTATAAAAACTCTAGAGGACGACATAGGAGGTAATCTAGGCGAGCTTGGGTTTGGTGATGAGGTTTTAGATCCAGCACACAAAGGAAAACCGTCATCCACGCAAGAGAAACTCCTACGTGGGGCTTCATGAAAATCAAAAACATCTGCTGCTGAAAGAGTGAAAATGCAAGCCTCGGACCGGGAGAAAAAACCCACACCCCATCGAGGTCCACAAAGAGCTCTCAGAGCGTGGCGGGAAGAAAACACGTGCCCCAGACAGAAAACAGGCAGAGGGTCTGGTCAGACGCTTTGCCAGAGGGCAGTGGAGGTTACAGAAGGTGAAAGGTCCCAGCACTCCCTGGCCAAGAGGGGCTTTGCCTTAGAGACAACAGCCACTGTGTACATTAGTGATCTTACTGACCATATTATTTAAAGTTTCCACTGAAAGGAAACACACTAACAACTCCCTTTAATGATACTGTATTTTCCCCTACCCACTGTTTAGATAAACAGAGTCCCAGGTTCCCTCCCGCTCACTGACCACCTGCACGGCCATCCCAGGGGCAGCAGCTAGAGCAAACCTCGCTCCTGCGCGTTCTGGCTCTGTGGCCAGCACGTGGCTGTGGCTTTCAGGCTTCCCTCTGACCTTTCGGTCATTGGTTTAAATACGCAGGCCTTGAGCTCATCCCAGATCCTCCCGAGGGACCACTGACTCTGTCTCATTCTCAATGATGGACTCTGTTCATCTCGCGATTTTTGGCTTCAATATTCCATATATGAACTTTGTCAATTTAATTCAAAGTTTTGGTGGCCCTAGAGAATTTGAACCATGGCCTTTGCACTGGGCTATACTCTCAACTTCTGGTTTTTGTCTGTTTTGTTTTGTTTGAGACTGTGTCTCATCAGGTAGTTCAGGCTGCCCTTGAACTCACTATGTGGTCCAGTCTGGCCTTGAACTTGCACAATCCTCCTGCCTCAGCCTCCTGAGTGCTGGGATTACAGGTGTGCACCACCATGCCTGGCAGAATTATTAACATGTGCGAACAATTTCCTGGAAACCTTGTAATTTTTTCAGGAAACCCTCTGCAGCCCTCTTCAAGCCCAGTGGTATCAAGAGCCAGGCAGTTTTTCTTGTAAGCCCCAAAGCATTGTTTCCTATTTTCTTTGATCTTGAGTATTAAACCACCTGAAAAGAACACTCAGGAAAATAAATGTTTCTATTTCTGGGACCTTACAAACAATGCTGCTACGACAATACTACAATCACACTCCACGGAAAAGTCTGGCTTCCTACCTGCCAGGAATAAAAAGATAGCACATATTTGTCTACACATCCACAAGGAAGAGAACTGCCCACCTCTGCAGAGAGCCCAGGCGTCTTCATCACACGTCTCACCGCTTGTTCGCAATTCAAAAAAATTGTACTCGTCAAGGCTGAGAAGACCATTCCCATCCAAGTCGATCACTTCGAATATATCTGACAGAGCTGCCCTAAAATTATACAAACAGAAAATTTATTTCTTATCTTTCAGACAACTGGAGTGAAGGTTTTTATGACAATAAATCTGAAAGCACGTAATATTATGGCATTAGACAACTTTTGTGAACTGTTATGTATCCAAACACGGTTTGGCTCGGTCTGGTATTAAATAAATGAGTTTGTAAAACAACTCTGGTCTCTCAGCATGAGGACGGGGCTAGATGATTAGCACAGGTTCCCCTGCTCCCTGTCCCCAACCTGCTTTCTGCTTTCTCTGCGTGCAGCCAGATCTCACAGCGTGTGTATCTAGGGCACAGGCACTGTGGATTTCATATTTAAGTTAACCCAAGTCCAGCCTGGAACAGCAGCAGGGTCTACTTCCCAAGGCAGAGTCTGGAGTTGAGGACAACAACAGACATGTGTCTAAGGCTGACTCGCCAAGAGTGTGGAACCCAGAAGCAGGTGAGGATCCCAGAGCTGAGCATGAAGGTTGCTTTCAGATGCCTAGCGAATGAGTTTTTAAAACATATATGCGTACATTTGTGAGGTACAACATGATTTTTTGATAAACGTATACAGCTGCATGATATAGCCATTGTCTCACATGCTTACTCTTCGTGGTAAGAACATTTAAAACACACTCTTCTCAGTGATTAGAGTGCTTGCCTTGCAAGCATAAGGCCCTGAGTTCGATCCCCAGCACCAAAAAAAAAAAAAAACAAAACACACTCTTCTTCATTTAGTGATTTTCAAGTGTGCATACACTGTATTAACCAGAGTCATCGCATTACAAAAGTGACAGCCTGAACTTCGTCCTCCTACCTAACTGAAATTCGCTGTCTTTGGCTAACATTTCCCCAGCTGCCCTACACGCCCAGCTCCGGTGGCCTCATGCCAAGAGTCTGACTTTTCAGTTTTTACACCCGAATGAGGCCAGGAGGCGGCCGTCTCTGAGCTGCCTTCCTTTTCCCAGCATGACACTCTCTGGGTTTGCCCGTGCTGCCACAGGGCTGCGGACAGAGTGGGCACTGGAGAAGAGCAGCAGACGGGCAACAGGGACACATCTAGGCTGGTACTACAGCTCTCGCTTTCATAAACAAAACTTACCTGAATTCTTTTGTAAGACACAATTCCCCACTTTCATCTCTATATACAAGTCGGGCTTCTTCTGTTACTGGTTTTGTTTCTCTCCTCAGCCTACAGCCAGTTGTGGAGGGAATTAACCAGTAAATTCCAGGTCCTAGTTCACCAGTCCACCCAAACACCTTTTCTCAAAAGAATTAAGCAAAATGAAAACAACCGTGAGTCATAAAGACTTTTAGTCGTTCTTCTGAAAGGGAAGAATTATAGATGAATTTTTAAATCATTATTCACCAATTTTATTATAGTTCCACCAATCTTTTACAGGCTTCGAGTCTTTTTTCTCCACAGTAACCTCAGTCTAAGACCATTAGATGGAGTTCTTTTTATATTTTTACAACTGCCTTAGCCAGACATACTGGCACTCTGGGAGGCAGAGGCAGGAGTACAAGTTCAAGCCCAGCCTGGGAAACTTAGCAATTTAGACTCTAAAAAATCAAATATGAAAAATTTTAAAAGGGCTGAGAATATAGTTCAGTAAAAAGGCCCGAGGTGCCTGTTACCACAGTGGAGGGTGGGGGTGCGGGACAACCAAAAACCTGCCTAAAACTATACAACAAGGAAGAAGTTACGTATGTTCTAAATCTTTCCCAGTAATCTTCAAAAATATCTGTGATGTACCTTAAAGGAAAATAATAAAATTGCACGCCACAGGTTTCTACTGTGATTGAAATGTAAATATTCAATATCATTTATAACTCAAATTTCAATACCAAAGTAAAAATTGAATGTATTTTTAAGGGGAAAAGAATGAGACCAAAAAGAGAGTTAAAAAATGTGTTATGTACATGTACAAACTCCCCATGATGAATGTGATCATTATGTATTGCAATCATGTACTAATAAAAAAAAAAGAAAAAAGATGTTGCAATATTATAGGAAAAAATACATTTTTAAAGAGTTCATTATTTGTATGATTTAAACATATTTATAAGCTCAATTATGTGCCCTGGAATTTTATTATTATTTATATTATTTATATAAAGTATAAAGTAAGATGCAGAATCCCAGATAAAGCTTCCTTGCATGAAAGTCTGCTTCTTGTGAAGTATTAGATATCTGCACCGAGTGTCAGAACATTTGTGTAGGAAAACATTTTATTCTCCGGTCCTATTAGGAAAGCAAGTGGTGGGGCTGGGGATGTAGCCGAGCAGTAGAGCGCTTGCCTAGCAGGCAGGAGGCCCGAGTTCAATCCTCAGCAAACCCTCCCCCATAGAAAAGAAAGTAAGTGGCATCGCTCTATGTGCCTGCTAGGAGCTTTCTGGGGCCCAAAATAAGCCACATAAGAACAAGGCATTGTTGTCAAATATACTCAATAGACTTATTTTCTGGCTGTATCTGACAGCTGAACAGCTATTTGTCCTTCTGCGCAAGGGAATTCTGTCATATAGTGTCCAAAAATTCCTTTCAAAACCCAGGTACACTTCAGGTCATCCTGGAGATTCGTGAACAAAATAAAGTGCTCATCAGAATTCTGGGTGCAGTACTATTTGTTCCCTTCATCAGTCAGGGGAACCCTAATCATCCTAAGGCTACCATATCCATTCTGATACAAGAAGCAATCCAGTATTAACCGAAGGGCATTATGAAGGCAACACATCTACCAACTCCATCCTTTGGAAACCATCATCTTTTAGATTGGTCAGATGTAGACAGATATCCAGGAATACAAAATAGGACTTGGTATCCCTGTTTTTTATATCTCATGAACCTCTCAATTTCCCACCTACAGCCTTGAAATGCTCTGTGGACAGCAAAGGGGAAGTTTTCCTGGGCACAAAACTCTTCTTAAAGAAAATAACTGTGAAACTAAAAATACAAAGAAAAAATCATTTGTAAATGTGACACATAACGGACAAACAGAAGCCTAGATAGCAGAGGCAAGGAGAAGCTTAAACTTTCTTATAGCTTTGCTCTGTACTTTTCTTCACACATTCAATCTCACAAGAAAGTAATTTTACCCAAAACAATATGGGAAAAGCTATTGTTTTAGATAACGCTTTATGCTGGACTTAGCTTTGTTGTCAGTTCTGAGGAAGAGTTTAGTCACAGCATTAACTTCTGTCGCTTCATTTGTTTCTTGCCTATAACTATTCTTTCTGTTAGGAGGCCTGCTGTATAGACTTTTATACAGCCTTCCATCAGGGAAATGTTGTCTGTCGTTGGGACTATATAAAGATTAAATATGATATTGCAGGAAGCCCTTGAATAGTATTATGTTGGTTGTTGTGTAAGGTGTATTTTGTAGTCCTCATAAAATAAATAGCCACATTTATGTATCTGCTTCACATATTTGGCCTCTGAGTAAATGTATAATTAGAAAAGATCAGAACAACCCCGAGGGCAACATATAAAAACATTTAAAAACATTATTTCCTATCAGTCTATTTTTGAACCCTATAATGTGAGTCAAGCCTGAGGAAAGTAATCTTGAAGTTTTTCTGTTCAGCAGTAAAAGTGTAAGAAAGACAAACATCTAGAGTAACTTTTCTAACATCTCAAATTGCTTGTATATAGGGGGAAATCGGCTGGCATCAGTCTTTTTTACTGAGTATAAAAAAATGTTCACCTGTGAGGTGCCAGGGTCTTTAGAGATGAAGAAGTAGAATATAATGTCATACCGCTGCCAAGTTATGAAGCCAAGGCTGGCAATCAATCTTCAGTCCTTTACAGATTTCAGCAAACAAGAAAGTCTTTCACAATAAATAAAACATACGTAAGATCTACAAATTAAAGTATTGTATACACCTCAACTGGAAGGAAGAATATAAGAGTTCAAAAAGAAAAGTAAATTATCTCCCCCAACTATATAGTGTGGGGAACTATATGAGTTCATGCTGTATTTTAGAATTAAATATTAGAAAATGAATATACTTCTCTGTTTCGTAGTTCGGTAAAACACATGAGCTGCAGATTTGCTTGATTCTCGTTTTCCTTAAGAATATATAAGGCTGTATCAACTGATAACCAAGGGGACAGTTTTCCTATAA
The DNA here is from genome assembly GCA_004026905.1 of Hystrix cristata. Taxonomy (NCBI): domain Eukaryota; kingdom Metazoa; phylum Chordata; class Mammalia; order Rodentia; family Hystricidae; genus Hystrix; species Hystrix cristata. The sequence goes on along the minus strand of PVJO010025241.1, from coordinate 13,404 downwards.
ACAAACAAAAAAACAAATCCAAATACCTTTAAAAAAGCAATTACTAGTTTCTCTTTACTATTTAAAGTTAGTGTTTTTACAACTGGAGGTTCCATTTGACCCAGCTATTCCCCTACTGGGGATCTTCCCAGAAGAATTAAAATCATCATACCACAGTGATATATGCACAGCCATGTTCATAGCAGCACAATTTGTGTCTTGGAAACAACCTACATCTGATGAATGGCTAAAGAAAATGTGGTTTTTCTACACAATGGAGTACTATACAGCCATAAAAAAGGATAGAGTCATTCGTATATAAATGGATGTTCCTTGAGAACATACTTTTAAGTGAAATAAATCAGACACTCATGAGTACATATCAAATTGTCTCTCTGATATGAGAAACCATAACTGTAAATAAGGACAAAGAGGTGTAATAGACATTATATGAAAGGAAGATAATATACAAAGGAGAGGAGTACTAGAAAGAAAGAAGGGGGAAAAGCAGAAAGGCAACAAAGGACAGAAAAGGGAAAGGAAAAATATGGAAAATTATGAATAAACCTGCTGTAAATAGGGAGGGTGGGGAAGAGGGGGGAGAACCAAGATGCATCATGTACAGGTACAAAATAAATGTGATGAATGTAACCATTATATGTAAAATGTACCAATACATGTTCTTGGCTTAAAATAAAAAAAATAAAGTTAGTGTTTTTTCTCCATTGATTTTTAAAAGAAATACACCTCCTATTTCTATATATAAACATCGAATACTTGCAGTAAGCCACACACCACACACAGTGAACGCAGGAGAAAGACTCTCTTCCTGCTTACTTTCGCAAACTCCTAAATTGAACTCATCAAAAGCCGACGTGTCAGGGCAGCTAAACACCTGAAATCCGGGGAGAAAGGGGCCTTTGTAGACGGGCGGGACTCGGCCTCGGGGAGAAACCGCGCATGCGCGCAACCCCGTCCCGCTCGCCGTCCCGCTCGCCGGCGAGGCCCGCTCTCTCCACTGAACGTTTCCGTCCGCCTCTCCGCTTCCTAAAGTGGGCTCCGGACCGCTGCAGCCCCTGAAGAAACTCTTGGAGCATCAAATGACTCTCTTCCTCGCTGCAAAACCGAGCCTCAGCAAGCTACCCTACGTCCCGCACGCCCCGTTTGGGGCGCCCCGGCGCGCCCGGCTCGGCCCCGCCGCGCCCCGCTCACCGGCACGCTCCCCCCCCGGCACGCCCCCCGGCACGCCCCCGCCCCCCGGCACGCTCCACCCCCCC
>PVJO010025241.1:0-12048 GCA_004026905.1 Hystrix cristata | reverse complement strand
GGCCACAGACGACAGCCGTGCACGCCCGAGACGCCCTTCCAACCGCCCGCAAGTCAGAGGCGAGGAGGGAACCTTGCTCCACCGCGCGGCGCGCCCGTCCCGAGGAGGAGGCCCTCCCGGCCGCCCGCGGCCAGCTCTGCGCCCGCCCTCGCAGCCTGCAGCGCCGACGCAGGAAGCGGCAGAAGCACCCCGCGCCCCGCGGGAGACGGGCGGCCGGCTCGGACCCGCGCGCTGTCGCCGTCCCGCGCACCCTGCCGGAAACGTCAGTTCACCTACGAACCTGCAGGTACCGCTGTCTTTTTGGTACTCTGATAGATCGAAAATGCCTACGCTGAGGTCTGGATTGACCTTTGGTTTATAGGACTCTCTGCTAGGTGCTTGATAAAGGAATAAAGGAGTCTTACTCGTAAGAATACAGACAATTAACACTGTATTTGCATGGCTACCTCGAGTCTCTTCTCTGAAAAATCACGCCTGTAGTTGTTATTTAAGAGCATCAACTACCAAATATTGTAAGCATCCTGTAAGATAGGCAGCGCAAACTTTCAAAGTCTCTAGAGAGTAAGAGAGAATCCTCTAGTAAAAAAATGTTTATATATAAACCTCAGGAAAGAAAAAAATAAAGATTGATTTAGAACAACCAACATTACAAGCCTACTACCTAGGACAGGACCATTATAGACATCTTTCTCTGATTAAAAATGACATAATAGCCATTTTAGACATTAGGAAGGTATTACTTTTTATCTAAAAAAGAACATTACCATGAATACCAAATTATTAATAAAGATTGTCTCAGTCATACACATGGACTTTGAAGGTATTAAAATGTACTTGCAGTTTCATATCCTAAATTATGCACCTCTTGACTTCTCTTAATTTTAAAAATAGATAAATGGAAAAAGCTAAGATTAATTAAAAACAAAATATTTTGTTTTGCTTTTAATGAAACATGCTTTAAACGTATATGAAAAGCAAGTCATTTGCTCTGTATAATCCGGTAACAGTCAATAATATAAACGTGCTGAAACACATCCGTATGTTTATTAGGGCAGATTATTTTCTTCACTAACTAGGACTGTTAAATACTTACCTGAGTATTTTCAAAGAGGGTACAAATTGATACTTTCAAAACAGAAACTTTAACTCACCTTCGACTGGACTCAGGTTTAGTGGCTTAATTGTCAGGTAGACCGCGGACCGCTGAGGGAGGTGGGTCCTGTACTGGTGACCGACAATCTCGCCGTTGTCTTCCAAGAAGAAGCAGCCTCTGGATCGCACACACTGCCAGTCCTGGAAGAAAGGAAAGCAGGGTCTTCAAGCGATATTTACTAAATGTTTCCAGGATGCAGAGTAACGAGGAAAAACCAAGGTGGATATGAAAGAAATGCCAAACAGAGCCCCTCCCTCTGGGAACACTCAGTGCAGGAGGTAAAACAATAGTCATGATACAAATCAATTATACATAGTAGTGATATGTTAATTTAAAAACAGAATTATTTTAAAAACATAATTATATATGCAAAGTACTGTAATCCGGGTCCTGATACAGCACCTTGCACACTGCAGGTGCCCTGAGGTAAGCTGCTTGGCCACCGATGAGCTTTACCATGAAGACCAACATCACTTAGATAATGAAAAGTCAAGGAAATACATAATGGAGAACAAATGAGAAGGAGGAGGCTCATGGAAGAGGGAGAAGTAGTGAAGTGCAGGACAGATCATGCTGCTGTAACGATCCAGGTGCGTGGTAAGAGTGATGCAGGGAGAGAGGGGAGGTGGTGAGACTGTTTATAAAGTATACAACACCCAAAATAATTGCTTTCAGTCTAAGTAACTAGAAGACACTGAAGAAAAATATCAGAGCTACGGAAATGAACCAAGCCGATAAACAGAAAGGGTCCATTTGGAGGAATGCTACGGGCTCTACTCCTTCTTGCCTGGTCTGGGTCTGCAGGTCCATGCAGGTGCTTATAACTATAAGGAAGTAAAACTGGAAAGCGGCTCCTCAGGGGCTGGGGATTTAGCTCAGGGCCTGCCTTGCAAGCACAAGGCCCTGAGTTCGATCCCCAGCACCACCCCCCAAAAAAGGCTCCTCAGGCAGAAAGGGCTCTTTACTGAACTTAAGAGAAACAGATGTGTGCACAATTGCTTCTCGCTGTCATTAGTAGGCTTGCTACCCGAAATGTAGGCACATTTCTGCTCTATCCCCAACAACTGCCAAAAATAGAGCATTCACGAGGCTTTGAAGTGACTTTGTAAAGAAAGATTTTGAATAGTTATCTGAAGAACATTTGCATGTTAGATATTAAGCTCAAGACTTTAATAATTCTGAAAACTACTCATATATGAGTTCTATAAGAATAACATCACAAATATTTTTCATCCATTATAAAAAGACTATATGCACTTTTTAAAAGGCTAAATTACCCTAACGTATACTTACACATCATTTTTCTATTAAGTCATAATAATCCAGTACATTTAAAATTAGAAATTTGAAATAGAACAGAATCCCTATATAATTCTGTCACCCTACTCTGGTTTTTATGTAATCTTTTCTACTACTGACCTTACAGAAGACTCTGTTGTTTGCATTCTAATAAATACCCTTTTATGTTTCGTTTTTAAAGTTTAATCTTATATCCAAAATATTTTGCTGTCGAAAACGAACAAAGAGCCAGGCAAGGCAGGACATGCCTTTCATCTCATCACTCTGGGAGGCTGAGGCGGGAGGAACACAAGTTTGAGCCCAGCCTGGGTAACCTAGCAACTTAGTGAGACACTGTCACAAAATTAAAAAGAAATTAAAGGGATGGGGAGCTGAGGATGTAGCTCAGTGTGAAGGTCCTGGTTTCAATTCCCCAGTACAGGAGTGGTAGTGGATGATTTCTTAAGACGTGGAAACATAAAATATTCAGTATATACAATATTCTGCATATTTTTATATACCACAAATATTTGATAGTAAAAAAATAATATTGTAGCAATTTTTGCATTGCTTTGAATGTCTCTGATTACCACTTGCAAGACTGACCATTTCCCCCATGTGTGTATGATTTTTGTTTCCTTTTGTGTGAACTGCCAAGTCATCTCTTATTTTCATACTGTATTACAGCCTTGGCATTTTTCTTACATATTTTAATAAATTCTTTTGACTATTGTGGATATTAGCCCCCCCTTGTATGCTTTGATGCACGTATTGTCTCCATTTATCTTCTTTTTGATTATTTCTCAACTTGTGTAAGTTTTTCGTGCTTATTTATTTATTTTTAATACAGGGTCTCGCTATGTAGCCCGGGCTGGTCTTGAGTTCATGGCAGTCTGCCTGCCTCAGCCTCCCGAGTGCTGGGATTACAAGCGTGCACCACTACTTTTCTTTAGAGATTTCTTCTTAAACTGGATTTAAACTTTTTAAGATTTTGTCATACTGTTGAACTACTATTCAAGCTTCCACTCAGTCATTAATTACATTAACTATCACACCTTCGGGCTAGCAAAGATATGTATATTTTTAATTCTGAGAGATTAAAATGTGACCTTAAATAACAGGCATTAACCTTCTTAAGTATATTGTCCATGACAGGAACACATCATTATATACATTTCAACAACTTCCTATGAGGCAATACGGGACAGATATAAATTAGTCATTCTAGTAAATGGAGAAAACCTGAGGTTACACAGACTCAGTATTGCAAGGAGTTTTCAGAGGGCCAGGGATGAGCTCAGTGGGAGCGTTCTTGGCTGCCATGTACAAGGCCAAGGAGTTTGTAGAAATAAGTCTAGAGTCTAAGACTTTATCATCAGGGTATGAAGAGAAAAATGTCATTATCTCTCACACGGCAAAGTTCAAAAGCGCAACCATCAGTGGGGAGTAAGAGAAGGGAGTGTGCCCTCCCTGGAGCGGCCTGACAGGAACACGCGGGCCAGCCAGAGGCTGCCACTGCCCAGCGCCGCGTGGCCTAACTTTACACAGTGTGTTCAGTGAGCTGTGTATTTACACTGTGAGCGTCACAGGAGTGCAGGTGTGAAAGTTTCTACTTGTTGTGTAATGCTGGGTTTCAGAAAGTTACAGATTGTAGAAGATGAAAGATTTTGGATTTTGGGATCAGCAATGTTCAACCTGTATTAAAGGTAGAAGGAGCCTAGAAAAACATCTAGTATTCCTTTTTGATGGATAAGAAAAGTCTGAAAAACAAAGTGACAGGCACGATATCAGTTCTCACTGATGGCAGAACCCAGCAGGAACCTGCGTCTCCTTACTTTCTGTTTTTGTTCTGTTTGAGGCAGGGTCTCGCTGTGTATTCCAGGCTGGCTTTGAACTCACTGTGTAGCACAGGACAGCCTTAAACTTGCAGTGATCCTCCTGCCTCAGCCTCCTGAGTGCTGGTATTACAGGTGTGCACCACTATGCTCGGCCTAGGTCTCCTTACTCTCTCTAGTCTACCAGTGATAAGGTCTGTTCTCTTTCCCATTTAAACATCTGCTATGAAATTTTTAAAGCCAGTTTTTAAAAGAAACTTCACGTTTATGATATTATTATAATAAAGTGTAATGAAGCATTATCATTCTAAACTACCCATAAATTTAAGTGTTAAGATAAATTTAGTTATTTAATTTTCTTCCTTAAAAATACAGATTTTAGTAGATGCAACATTTTTTGTACTTGTATTGCAATCATGAGTGTAGCAGTTCCCTCTAGTTTAAATGAAATTGTAAAAAATAAATCATTTTGCTTGTATATTGATATTGAACATAATTTGTGTTATTTGGGATACTCAAAAACGGAAGGATTTTCCATGGAGGTTGGTATGTTTGGCGCTGACAGGAGACAGTTTTTATAGACTCCAGCCAGGGAGAGGCTAAACTCTGTTGTCAAAGATCTCTCCTAAGTTCCAATTAAAATAATGCTACAACAGAAGGGAATGTGCAAGTTTCTGCACAAAGACTGTCAAACTGTACAGCACATTACACACAGATTAACAAGGCTGGAAAATGATGGAGCAACAGTTATTATACAAGTAAATTAATTATTTGAACAGTGAATAACATGACTAGGAGAATTCATAGCTCCACTCTTTAAAGGAAACATTTACCAGGCATGGTGGTGCACACCTGTAATTCCAGCACTGGGAGGCTGAGGCAGGAAGATCGCTGTGAATTTGAGGCCAACCTGGGCTACACAGTGAGTTCAAGACCAGCCTGAGTTACGTAGCAAGACCCTGTCTGGGAAAAAAAAAAAAAAGGAAACATTTGCTTTTTTAACATCTGCTGAAGTTATCAAGCACACAATACTCATGCAACTTCATATTTCCTTTAAAACAAATAGACTTTCAACCACACAAATATTTTTCTCTTGTATCTAGACTAAAATGTTATGAATTAAAAGAAAAAAGTACTGATAAAGTGGCTCCTTCCACACAAATAAATCAATTTGGAAGAATTATAGATCAAATTGAGGTTTAAGTACTATGAGAAAAATGGAAGGAGGATGAATTAAAAAAAAAAACTTAGAAAGATAGAGTAAGAAATTTCCTGCATGATAGAATTTTTTGACAACAAAGTAGAAATAAAATAATACCTTGTAATTCTTGTATAGGGCATAAGGTGGTGCTATATTCTACCAATTCATGTGCAGTAATTCATGTAAGCACAAACATTGGTTACTTCATTTATTTGTCTTACACAATTATTTTCATTTGTAATATATAAAGAAATGCTGAAAGCACAAATTAAAAACAGTAAAGCAGAAAACAGTTATCAAAACATAGATCAATTAAGTTACATTTTTCTTGGATCACTGTAATGAACATGATTTAGTCTGACATACAAATTCTGTATTATTAATAAAACTTTAAGTGGAGTGGAATTAGTAAGCAATAGATCTGATAGCTTTAGTCAGAGAATGAATTTATATCAACAACATTGTTTTTCATAGATATCCTGGGTCACTTATTAGATAACTATTTGCTTTCAGTATGTTAAGTAGGCAAAGACAATTACTGAACTTTTTGTTATTAAATAATATTTTTAAAATAAAAGGTTAAACAGACGACTTATGAAGAGAAAAAGTGACATGGACTGTCTCCTAAACAGAGTGGTTAACATTTTGAAAAAGAAACTATTTGGAGCTTTTACAAAAATTAACAGACAGTGAATCATTTTGAAATGTAAAGTTTTTTTTTGTTATCATATAGACATCTGTAAAATATATATGGTGTACAGCACCTATATGGTATGTATATACTGTATAACAGATTATATCTAGGTATAGCATATATACTGCACAATATATGTGTACAGACATTTATAACATATAGGTAGAATAGCATGTACGTGCTGTGTGTGCTTATAATGTACACTACACGTTGCGAAGATGTATTGTTTTGGAGCCTACTCTAATTTTAGTCATGATTTGCCTCAGCAAGGAAGTTGAAGCTACTCCCTTCTCAAAGGAAAATTCCTGACATTCCTTAAACATTATAAAACCTAAGCAAATGGATAGAATTCAGGATTTTTTTTAAAAAACCAGTAAGACAGTATCTAAATATGGACAGTAGAAAGTAATATATGTGTAGTCACTGTAAAGTTCCTATTTTTATCCTGTAACTCAAGTCCTATATAAAATTGTGTGCATTTATGTTTTAAAATCTGACTTCTGTGCATGATGGTGCACTCCTACAGTCCCAGCTACTAAAGAGGCTGAGGCAGGAAGACCATGTGGCATCCTAACCCTAACCCCGAAGAATAAAAGGATGGGAAGGAAAAGAAAAGAAAAAAGGAGAGAAAAGGAAAGGAAAGGACCAGGCCCATGCTTAACCTAGTCCAGCAATTTCCAAATTTCTGAAGTCTCTTCTGTCCCAATTCTATACTTCTCTGCTCCACCTGAAACTGAGATACCCAAACTTTAGTTGAAAATAGATTTAAAGTATTTGAAGAAAACTAGTTATAATCATCCTTTTAATGAGTTATTCAGTGTTTTTATAACCAAATACTTCTCAGAGTGGCTATAAACCTCAGAAATGTATAAAATTTATGAAATTAAACAATTACTTCATAGTAAAATGAAAACAAAGAAATGAATCCTACTGAATAACAAAAGGGCCACGGACATCTACAACAGTTCAGCTCATCGAAGAAATACCAGACAGTAAACAACAGTGGGGAAAACAAAGATCAGAAATGGGATATAAAAAGGGAAGACATGCAGGGCTAATAAGTGCTGTATTTCCAAAAGATACGAAGTTTTATATGAAAATCACAGAATTAAAAAGTTGCAGTATGCCAATTTTAATTTTAATCCTCCAATTTTCCTAGTCCCTTGCGCCTAATTCTCAACTAGCATCAGCATCATCCCTGTTCATGATGTCTTGGATACAGGGTCTAAATGGGCGCTGTCACACAGCTGCTGTGACCTATACAGATCTGCCCATTCCCTATGACCACAAGCACTATCCAGACCAAGCCCATCACCTCCTGTCTGGATACCCACATCGCTCCTGGAGAGTCTCTCTATACGCACAGTACTAGAAGACTTTCCTTAAACTATACTTTCCTAATGCCATCACCATCTAAAGAGTGAACCTCCTTTCCTAGATCTGTAGCAACACTAACAACACAGTCTTTTATTAAAGTGAATACTACATGTCCCTTGCTACCATACTAAAATGTTTTACATATGTTAAAATGATTGAATTCTTTCCAAAGCACACTAAATGTAATTATTTCCAAGTTATAGGTAGAGAAACTAAAACCCAGAAAGACCACTGATAAACTTACCCAAATTGGCACAGTCATTACGGGAAAAAGCTAGAGTTCAAGCTCAGATCTGTGTCCAGTGCTTCTCATCAATAACTAGACAATGCCTGGCACACAGTATCTCAATCAATAAATATTTGTTGAATAAATGAAATAGTATTGCTATAACACCTTGGTATATGTTAATCAAATGAAGTCTGTGTTTTAATTCAAGATTCATATTTTACACTAAGTGAAATGGCTGGCATATATTTCCTGCTTAGTGATTGTTTGAAATTAAATGAATTTTATTGTATGGTCTCAATTAATGGCACAGAGAAAAAGTCTTATTATGATTTGATATAACCTATATTAAAATTTATACCTCTCCTAAAATGACATTTACTTCTACTTTTCAATCAGATCAACAATAATTATTTAACTAAGTCAGTGTTATTAGCATTTAACTCAGTTGCAAAATACAAAAAGTTTCCATCTGTGGAAAATGATACTGCTGGAACACTAAATATTGTGTGGACATGCTGGGCGTGCACACCAAATTGCTCAGGGTGTACAGATTCCTGAATGGTCTGAACAAAATTCCTTGGAGATAATGTTTTGAAATTTTCATATAGAACAAATGTCACTGTCTAGCAATTTAAAGATATAAGGGACTTCAGAGTTCAATAACAAATACAGAGTTGTTATTTGAAACAAAAATGTAGCTCTTGAGAACAATCAGTTCAGTTTTCTAACAGCAGTTATAGTCTGTGGTCATAACCATTTTTCCCCTCTTACTGAGGTCTCTAGGTGCACATTTTTAATGTATCCTAGCAGTTTCCAGTTAATGTTTTATATTTCTGTGGCTATTATTTTCTGTTGAAAGAAAACTAGTAAAGGTTGAGTCTAAAAAGGGAAAACAAAGGAAGAAGATCAATATTAACACTCTACAAATATTGACTTAGCAAAGTGACTTAGTTGTCTTTCTCTCGTAGGAATTGATATGGAATGAATGATTTATTTACCAGAAACACCTATGGAACTCAACTGTTACATAATTAGATAATCTACTCATCAACTGCAAATATTCAAAAGTCACCATTTTCAAACTAAAGACCTTATAATAATATTATTATTTTCCTTTAAAAATGTTACAACTGGCTTAAATATAGAAATGCTGTGTTCCACAGGAAAACCTTGAAGAATTACTTCACAAACTACTGGCTCGCTGTACACGCGTGCTGCTAATAAACTCAATGTCAGAAAAAACTCTCTCTGCTAATTTAAAATACTCTACCTTTAGATTTGGCTCAGGTGACTTTGAGTTCTGGTTAGTGTTAGCAGCCACAGAAATTGTGCAGGAAACAGATGCTTTGAACTTTCTAGTTGCTGACAGTAAAGAAGCCCCGGCGTCATCTGTAAAATACAGTAATTATTTGGTCTCCACATTATTAAAAGTGTCAACAGGAGTTTGTAAACACAGCATGGCATAAAAGGTCTACTGTAATAATGTCACTCTCAGTTCTTCCTATTGAAATAAGGTCAAAAGTTTTATATTTATCAGGTTTTAATGGTCCTCAATTTATGGGCTACTAATAAGATTCCTTATTTCAATATGTCGCCATTTAGTCTGAAATTTTAGTTTTAATAAAATATAATGAGCATAGCCAAGTCAAGTCCCATAATAAAATTTTACTTCAATAGAGCTTTTATAGCTATGAGAGTCTGGAAATTGTAGCTAACAAAAGTTGGGTTTTCATTTAGCACTAGGCTGGAATGGAAGGAAAATTTTATCTGAATAATGACCCTTCATTCTTGATGAAGAAATTCACAGTGTTCAGAGTAAATACCTTTATTTGTGAACGTTTCCTGGTCACCTTTTCTTGGGATTCTACGTGAAGGTTTTGGTACCGGTGATGGGTCCCTTTCAGGGAACGCTTCCACGTGACTTCCAAACTGTTGGCGCCTCAGTTTACTATCAGCCTCCAGCTTTTCTAGTGCAGTCTTGAGACACTGCCCACTGGTTGTCATACATAATTTACAAAACTACAAGAAATAAAAAAGGAGTCCAGTGGGCAAAACATGCAACCATACATTTGGGAGGAGAAGGCAAATGCACATTAGCAGGGGAGGGACAGACTGATAGATGGAATATATTTCTTGTTGAACTGGGTTACTCATTTTATTTTCCTGAATCAGATTGACCAGCCTCGAGTGACCTGGTGAAAAGCAGCCATGATTCAACAAGGAAGTCATACTTTTGAGTGAAAATAAAATGTTACACAAGGAGATGTGATTTATTTTTTTTACAAGACGTGCTGACTTGCGTTTGTTCTAATTTTATGATTCTTCCACCGTGGAAAAGGTACATTTCTGAGGAGAATGTCTATGCTTGCTTTTGTGTGTGTGTGTGCGCGCACATATGCATTTTAACTTGGTGATGCAGGCTGAATAGTTCTTATCTAAAATTTGGACCAAAAGTGTTTTGGATTTTTATCAGAGATTTGGAGTATTTGCATGTCCACAGTGAGATACCCCGAGGGTGGAGCCCAAGCGCAAATACAAACCTCACTGTGTCTCACACACACCTTTACACAGCCTGAAGGTAGTTTTGTATGTTCAGTGTTCCTGCATTTTGACTCGAAGCCCAGACAGGAGGCCACAGTGTGGACATTCTTTTCTTCTGTCTTCCTTTTTTCTTAAAGTGCTGAGGATTGAATCCACGCCCTGGACGTGCTAGGCAAGCACTCCAGTGCTCAGCTACCTCCCAGCCTTTTTCTTTTCTTTTTTAAATTTTGAATCATTTTTTCTAAATTTCAAGTAGCCCAGGCTGGCCTCCAACTTCAGTGGCTGGGATGACAGGTCTGTGCAACTACACCCAGCTCAGATGTGGAATCTTCTACTTGTGGCATCAGAAAGTCTCAGATTTTGGAGTATTTTGGATTTTTGGATAGGGATGTTCAATCTATATTATTTTTAATGTGGTCATCATATCACAGTTTTAGAACTGAAGAGAATAAATTGCAAGTACAATGAATGCATAGTAATACCTATGTCATTGCCAAACTTTACCAAAAAAAATGCTCTAATTTTTAAAAAGACTTTTCTAAGGTTGTAGGAGTAGAAAGACAAAAGAACTCCCGGGAGAAAGCAGGGCAGCTATTGTGAGGAAAGCCATGATAGTGGGTTCTTGGTGTCTGTGGCCTTTTACACTGTCCAAATCTCAAGGAAACCCGGGAGAATTTCTACGACCTTAGATATAAATTATTTCCCTAAGTAATATGCAAATTATGTACCTTTATGTAGTCAAATTTGCCATCAGCATTTACATCAGGCAGATTTATTATAGAATTGACTTCTTCTGGAGTCATCTTCTCACCTCTCTGAAATAAAACAAAATGGTTGCTACTTCGTTATTCATTGGGATAGTGAAAATACAATTTAATCTCTTCTACAAGTAAGTTGGAACATGTGGCTTCATGGTAAGTCAGAATGAGCACTATGTCAAGCAATAGCGAGACTGTTAAAGATAACAATTTTCTTAAATTTTGTGACAGTGTGCAAAATTTCAGTTCATTACATTTTAATAATTGTGTATCATGGAATCAATAATAACTGCTATTGAATTTAGTGTAATGGTATTTTCTAATCGTGTACCAAGAACACAGTGGATTTCTAAATGCTTTTTAAATTTTGCTTTCCTTTTCCTCTCATCACATCTGGACCATCTCTGATTTGCAGAGCTCTGGGCAGGAAGGACCTGCACGGCAGCACAGGGGGATTTGCAACACAGGCCCAGTTTTATACAATGTCTTCTTTCTAAAGCAGCACTTGTCACCCAGAAGGATCTGGATGTATGTCACTCATCTGTCAATGAAGTAATTTTTTGTTTTGTTTTGTTTTTTGAGATAAGGTCTTGCTATGTAGTCTAGGCTGGCCTCAAACTCAAAGCGATCCTCCTGCCTCAGCCTCCCGAGAACTTGGCTTATAGGCCTGCATCACCATGCCTGGCAATGAAATAATTATTTTCAAATGAACTTTCTAGCCAAATCTAGATTCCAAGTTGTTCTGCAAATCTGCACATTACAAAAGAGTTTCAAAGATCTTACCTTTGTTAGAAATTTATAAAGGTCAGTGTGTGAAATACAGCCATCATCATTTACATCTAATTGCTTAAATGATTTTAGCAGTTCTGCTTTTGAAGTAGGTTTTTCCTTCCTTAAAATTACACAAAAATCATCAAAATTCAGTTTGGCAGTTTGAGGAGTCCAATACTTATTAATGGTCTTTTGGGATGGATTTCTTCCT
>PVJO010025240.1:0-22988 GCA_004026905.1 Hystrix cristata | reverse complement strand
GAACTTCACAAAACAATCATGCTATTGACACTCAACAAGCTGCCAGCACTTAGACATTACAACAGAAACCTCCATGTATGCACACTTAAGAGTTTTGAAAAAATATATCTTTTCCAAGTCATAGAGGAAAAAAAATCTTCAAAGAAAATTTTTTACTGAAGATTTTTCTATTGCTCTATAAATCAAGTGGACTAAGAATAGTAATAAACAGCTACAGGAGCTTAGCCCCACCCCCACCCTTCATAGCTCATTATCAAAAATCTAGTAAGTAAAACAAAGGTCAGAAAAAGATGAGATGTCCTGAGGAATGATAAAAATCAACCAGGGCAGGGTGTGATGATAACAGAATACGAGCAAAACCATTTACCTAAGCAGAAAAATGTAGATCTGAGCACAGAGATAAGTCAATCTGCAGATGCTTTATTCTGAGACTTTCCAAAAATGTTTCTTTGCATGATAACAGGTGGCTACTATCCTGTTGAGTTTTGTGTTATATTGGAGACTGGACCCAGGACCTCACTGAGTTGTATCTCCAGTCCCTGATAGTTTTTTTTTGAGACAGGGTCTCACTAAATTGCCCAGGCCAGGCTGGAATTTATAATTCTCCTGCCTCAGCCTCCCAAGTGCTGGGATTACGGGCATGTGCTACCGCACCCAGCTGGTAGCCACCACCCTGTACTCACAAAGGATCCCGAGTTTTATTTCATGCTGCCATCTCTGCCTCTAACTCCAAACACATCAAAAATCTAGATATTTTTATCCTCTTACTAATTCAAGTCTAACATGGTCCCCACAAGCACAAACTGAGCTCACTATGCCTGCCTGGAGAATACTCCTCTAAATTGAGCTGCTGAAGCAAAAGTTGATTTTTTCATCTGGACTGGGACCAATCTGAAGAACTAAAAATCTGAGAATGACTGCTTCTTTCCTTTGAAGTAACAGGAAAATGCTGTGCTAAACAAAACAGCTACTTCACTGAAGCAAATGTTTCCATCCTCCTGGGGCCAGCTCCTCACCTGCCCGTTCTCAAGCGATCCCCGTTCTTTCTGGCCAGCCACTGGCAAGTAACAGAGCCAAGGAAAGAACAACAGGGTGGGGCCAGCATGCCGGTGAGTGCCACGTGCAAGGTTCTGCCAGATCAGAGAGCCAAATGAAGACGGAGGCTTTCTGCCCACTCGGCACTACCTCTCTTAGTTAGGTCTCCTTGTTACAAGGTAAGTAAAGGTCGGTATCTTGCTGCTACCACCTCCTGACTGATACATCTTCTGGCTGGCAAGTTTCCAAGGAGACCAGTGGCTACAGATAATTTCTGGGCACTAAAAATGTTCCTTTAAAAAAAAAATAAGAATCACTCATTCTGTCTACAGAAGACAGGGGAATTATGTGCTCCAGGTACATACACTTCATTTCAGATATGAAACTACTCTCTGTCATCGGTTGGGAACAGAGACTACATACACTGCGGGGAGGCCCACGGCGCCGGCCGTAGTAGCCGCGCCGGTAACGGCGGCGATCGGCGGCGTAGCGACTGCCTTCCACGGGGACTCCATCGGGGCCAGTCACATTGGCTGCTTCAGCACCCTGAGAAGAGAAACACAGATGGTCTCTGAGTTAACAAGAAGCCAGACTCGCTCCCCCAACCACGGCTCTGGACAGCCGGCATGGAAGAATGGCAGGGCACAGTAAGCACTGTGGCCCTGATCTCAGACCCAGACTCACGTTTTGATCATGTTCAAACCTAAGAGGGGCTGGCGATCTAGCTCAGCAGCAGAGCGCTTGCCTAGTAAGCAAGGCCCTGAGCTCGGTCCCCAGCACCCTCCGGAAAAAAAAAAAAAAAGATCCTTGGGTTCATGAGCGTGATGACCAGGTTTTCATGCTTATGCATGAGATACGCCTCCCACAAACCTTGTTACGACGTGGGCCCGCTACCCGCCTGATGTGAAACCAAAAAAAAAAAAAACCTAAGAGGCATGGCGAGCCCCTCCCAACGGCCTCCTGGAGCTCTGTCCAGCTGCCAGCGAAGAGCGAAGCTTCTCCCATGGTGGCAGCAAGCAGGCAATGGGTCCTTGAGGTTCTAACAGTCTCCACACATGTAATCCCTCTTTAAACCTTCTATTACCCTGGAGAGAGATCTAAGAGTTCTTATCCTCATAGGGACAAAATGATGCTTCAGCCAGGAGTGGTAGCACACACCTGTGATCCCAGGCCTGGGAAGGCTGAGGCAGGAGGATCATCTCTGAGGCCAGCCTGGGCTACATAGTGAGTTCAAGTGCGGCCTGAACTGTATAGCGAGTCACTGTCTCAAAAAGATAAACTAAAATGGAATAAAATAATGCTTCAAAAAATCCAAGAATAGCCAGGCGTGGTGGCACACACCTGTAAACCCTGCACCTGGGAGGTCAAGATAGAGGGACTGCTCTGAGTTCGAGACCAGCCTGGGCTGCAAAGCAAGACCCTGTCTCAAAAAACAAACAAAAATAACCAAAAATCTAACAATAAATCGGGACAAAGGAGATTTGAAAGAGTCAATTTGTAAAACCTGAAGTTCTGAAAGCATGCAGAAGTAAAACCAACCAAAACCAACATGTAACAGCAGGACGAGGCGTCAGAGAGCATCACAGACCAGCCCCGGCAGGGGAGCGCCTGGATGCACGCGGCTCCCTGCCGTGTGGAGGATAGAACATCTGTGTCAAACGGCACCCTTACTTGAAAACAGAACATTTGAAGGAGGAAAGGGCACGAGAAATCTAAACAACTGAAGTACGTTATATGCATGTATGAAAGTGCCACAGTGAAATCCATCATTTCATGTCCCTAATATGCAGTAATAAAACAGAATTAAAAAAAAGTTTCAGAGCTGCTAAGAATATAGACAATGGCTTGGCAACTTAGTGAGACCCTGTCTCAAAATAAGACATAAAGGGCTGGGGACACACCTCGGTGTAAACACCCTGTGTTCAATCTCTACTATCATGTCAAAAAAATCGTAAGACTACGGGATGATGTTTGTGTGAAGAGAGAAAACGCACTGGAGCTAATCAGACTCAGCGGCCATGACTACCCACCCTGTCAGCTATACCATATGCAGGGTTTTGGGTGTGTATGGGGCGCTGCTGACACAGGGTCTCACGCTACATAGTTCACGCCAGCCTTGAATTCATTATGTAGCCCAGACTGGCTTGGAACTCACAGCAATCCTCCTGCCTCAGCCTCCCGAGAGCTGGGATTACAAATGTGCCCCACCACACCCAACACCATATGTGGTTTTTAAATGGTTTTAATCTTAGTCTATATTGCTTTAATGATATCTGTAACAGACCACCGAGATGAAAACATAAGGGCATTATTATCATACACAGAACGGCATAAAACAGTTCTGCAGATATTCTTCAAAATGTGCCACCCACTTCCTGGGCTGGACTCTGCTAAACTCAGTCTATCCAGATGCCTTCAGCTTTTCCAAACCCAACCCCAAAAGAGAAGGCCATGAGTATATTCCATCTGAATCTCCTTTGAGAATAAAACACTCTTAGCTGTGCAATATTTCTAAGCAGAAGCACTTACAAATCAACTGGAAACTTTATTTAAATAAGTCTACTCTAAAACCAGGTATGGCGGCGCACGCCTGTAATCCTACCACTTGGGAAACAGAAGCAGGATGGCTGTGAGTCCAAGGCCAGCCTGACGACATAGTAAGCTCCAGGCCAGCCTGAACTATACAGCGAGACCCTGTCTCAAAACAAACAAACAAACAAACAAAAAAGAAGTCTGCTCTAGCCAGGCATGGAGGCTCGTGCCTGTAACCCCAGCACTCAGGAGGCCGAGGCAGGAGGATTGCTGCAAGTTCGAGGCTGGCCTAGCTACCCAGTGAGTTTAAGACCAGCCTGAACTACATAGCAAGACCCTGTCTCAAAAAACCACAAAACGAGGGAGGAAAAAAAAAAAAAAAAACCACAAAACAAACGAACAGACAAAAAAGTCTGCTCTAGAGCAGCTTTTGTCCACATTTAATGCCATAAGGTACCTCATTTTAATATTTAGTTCCAAAACTGATCTCTTTAAATTTTGAGAAATTAGCTTTTCTCCCTAATTAAAGCTTATCACTTATTAAATGAAAAATGGAAAAGTTTTATTTAAGATCAAAGGCTGTTTATAATCACATTAAAAAGTCAAAGACATGTCTAACTAAAACTGACATCCCCCATCATAGAAAAACAATCTAAAACAGGGCTGCAGACTACTGCTTACCCGGCACAAGCCCGAGGCAGCGCTCCTGCCGCCCGGCCACAGCTGCTCACCTTTTCTCCTTCCACCACATCGAACTCCACAGTCTCTCCGTCTCCTACGCTGCGCAGGTACTTCCGCGGGTTATTCTTCTTGATGGCAGTCTGTCCAAGAAACAGAAAATTCTATTTGTGGGACAGTATATATTATTTCCATACTGGCCAATACTGAAGTGGTTTCACTGCTGTTGAGGTTACTGGTCAACCTGAAGAAACTGCTCACCTATTGTCACTTTTAAAAGTCATCATCCTCCTACAAACCAATCATCTCCAAAACAACAAAACAAATAAAAAATGCTATGCAATGATACGTCACATTACTTCCTGGTTTGAGCTATTCTTCGAACTTCATCTTGACAGTGAGAAACAGTTACTATAAACTTGTTATACCCGGATCACTTAGTTGTGATAGTGGCTTGTTTTGTCAAACTATTTATTAAGCTTCTAAGATTCAGGCTGTAGTTCCATCAGCAAAGGAGAAAAACAGCTTTATGAGGTCTTACACACATACAAATACCTATTTTGTGTACAACAGAAACTCCTAACTTCCAAGTAATTTTTGAAATGCAGGTACTATGGCAGATGGTGAGTAGAAAAAGAATAAAAAACTGCTGGGGAGTTTTGATAGAGTAAGCATGACGACTTCAGAATCGAAGCATATTAGTGCTGGCTGTGGTGGCGCACACCCGTGATCCCAGTCACTGGGGAGGCTGCGGTAAAAGGACCACACGCTCAAGGCCAGCCTGGGCAATTTAGCAAGCCTGTCTCAAAATAAAAGTCAAAAGGGTTGGCTGGGCATGGAGGTGTGTGCCTGTAATCCCAGCACTCGAGAGACTGAGGCAGGAGGATCACTGAGAGTTCAAGGCCAGCTCTGGCTACATAGCAAGTCCAAGGCCAGCCTGAACTGCACAGTGAGACCGGTCTCAAATGCTCACTCACTCTCTCAACAGGGCTGGGGGATGCAGCTCTGTGGCAGAGGGCTTGCCTAGCATGTGTGAGCCCCTGGGTTCAACACCCAGTACTGGGAAAAAAAAAACAGCGAAAGATAAGCTGGCCTCTGTCCCCTGACATCCCATCTTACGGCTGAGGACATGAGGGGCGACAGGTGATTTATCTGAAGGCACATGAGAACAGCGCTGCAGGGACAGAGAAGAGAAAGTCCACGTCCCTGCGCTATTATCTGTATGATATTTATTCAACCCGTCTCTCTTCCTACCATTTGTCTTCTAACAGGAATCTGATCCCTACAGGCTTTCTGATAATACACTGAAGGATTAACGAAGATGCTATTCTGCCTTAAGTATCTCCTTATGAAAAGGTGTTTCTCTTTTCCCATCCATGGAAGGGAGCGTGTTTTCCATTTCCTTGGCCGTCATCTCCTAAACAGTTCCAGGGGCCCTGACTTTGTAGGAAGTAGGTCACTCTTATTTTATAAAGCGATTAGGCATGTGTAATCCAGCCCTTCCCGACTCCGAGTAGGAGGGAGAGAAAAATAAAGGAGCAAGCAAACAGGGCAGAGGCCTCACCCAGAGCAAGAGGCAGCTCGGGACAGGACATGTGCGCACGCACGCAGCGCCGGCAGCCTCCCATCGGCCCCTCCCTGCTGGATCGGGCGCTTTTTCCGGTTAATCTGGGCAGGCCCCAGCACAGGCAGTGACTCACCACACCAGCTCGTGGGGCTGGAATCGGGTCAGACTCACAGCTAAGGAGGCCGCCAGTACGGGACCTGCTTCACTTCAGCAGCCAGCACAGCAGCCCTCCCCCAGAAGCCTGCCGACCTCAGGGGTCACAGGCAACAATGCAGTCTATTCGCAGTCTATCAGGATTTGAAAGATCCCTGTATCTCAACTAATGATGTATTTGAATTACCTACACGCAATAAAAATGTATTCAGTTAAGGAGAAATACAAAGGGTAAAAACAGCAAGCAGAGCACTTCACAGAGACGTTTTTCTGGAACTCCCAAATGCCATCTCCACACACACAGAACCAGAAAGAAACAAAAACAGAAAGCCAGACGCGAAACAAAGCCCTGCAGGTGAGCAGGGATTAGTACCTGCTGCCTGAATTTCCGTTTGGTCATGCACTAAAAACACGCCTACTTCAGGGGCTCAGGAAACCACATGTACCAAAAGAACGGCGAGGACAGGTAAACTTCTCAACCTACTTTTCAAAGCAAGCAATTCGGGATGCGTGATAACAGAATAAATACATTCAAGGCCAATGACGTAAAGAGAGACTGAGGTCCCTGTAGCAGAGAAACTCAACTTCTCGCCATCTTACCCCTTTTTTATTATTGCCTTCAAAGGGAAGGGACTGTGCGTGTTTTGACCTGGACGTGTGCTAAGCAATCCTCACCTTAAAGGCGCCTGGGAACAGGAGGTGCTTTCCTGTCTTGGGGACACACCCTGACAGGCTGCTCCCCTGTGCGGGTCACTCCGAGGTGGCGGGCAGTTACACTCAGTTACACTACTAACCCGCGCCCACCCAGGAGGAGCCCAAGGGATGGAGAAAAGGATGCTAATGGGGAAACGGGACTTTCTCGGGACTCGGAAGCTTTAAAAGGAGAACTGAGCTCTTCAGGAAGAAAACAAAACAAAACGCAAAAAAGCCACCATAAAAGTTTAAAATACAGGGCCAGGGATTTAGCTCAGTGGTTAGAGTGCTAGCCTGGCAAGCACAAGGCCCTGAATTTGATCCCTGGCACCAAAAAAAAAAAAAAGTTTAAAATACAATTAATTTGTGGGTCTCACTGTGGGGAAAAGAACACTTGACAGGCATCTCTCCCCATACAGCAAAATGGAACATTTACACGCCTTCTTACCTGATGCACAAATACATCTTCTTTGGTGTCGTTTCTGTTGGGAAACAAAAGACTCACAATTAAAGGCACTAAATATGTACAGAACCTTAAAAGAACAGATGTGTTATGAATGTAGTTCTCAAGACCTAAAAATACAACAAAACTTTTGTTAACCTTCTAAACTCCATTTGGACACCTAGCATCAATCCTTACTAAAAACTTACAACTCCCACAAGATACCCACCTTCTCCCCCATGTCACCAGCCCCCAGGCAGGTTCCAACATACAGAACCATCCCTTCCCTCGACGCTCTCTCTCAATCACATGGTTTGTAATCAGAGCCCAGATTTCTCTCCCAGCAAAAGCAAAGCAAGACAGTCGAAAGGACAGGGCACAGCTGTGTACCAAGCTCTCCTTACACTGAAACCTAAAACAGCCTCCCACCACCCCACCCCACCTAGACAGACCAGGGACAGACTGGAAGTTGTCTAAGGAGGGGAAGCGGTGAGAACTACGGCATCCCAAGGAAACACCCCAGTTCTCCCCGGAGTCTGCAGATCTGGGCAGGGGCTGCCGTAGCTTAGAGAAAGCCCTGCTTTCCTCGCAGGACTTGGACCATACAAGGGTTACAGACTCGGCTCCATTGCTCCTTGGCGTGACCTTCGGAAAGTTGCCTAACCAGTACAAGACTTGGTTTCTCCTCCTGTGAAAACTGGGTATGGACTCATTTATCCCAAGGCTTTTCTCATCTCTGATTTTATTTTTAGCTACTCTCTTGATGATTAGATTTATGAAATCATCTTATTTATTAGAGTTCCAGAAATGTATTTTTTCATTTATACTTAATGACCAATAGCTTACATAGAACAGAAATCTTCAAACTTACACAACCCACTAACAAAGTATGTAAGGGATTCATTGTAACTGTTGGTGCCACAACATGAGCATGAACTTAAAACATGGAGACGGACGCACATGTGCACGTACCGATTTATAAATCCGTATCCATTTCTGACGTTGAACCACTTAACAGTGCCAAGGACTTTGGTGGCTGAAATAGGATTAAGCAGACAAATTAGTATCTCGACCTACAAAGAGATAAGGCTCATCCACTAAAGTCTTGATAACACTGTACAAAGCCCAAACCTGCCTGAGTAGACCATTAATAGCTACATCGCAATATAAATCAGGAAAAGACGACGGAGCACGTGAAGCTACCAGAGACATTCTGTAGAAGACTAAACCTTTCTTTACTTTGTGAAACTTTTCACTAATGTCATAAGCCAAGTTTATAAATCCTGCCATAAGTCAAACTCAGAAACACTTGAGGAAAAGGTGCTGGTTTAAGATTCTTGGTCCACACATTAACCCAAAAAACTTTCCTAACTACAACAGAGCGGGTGCAATCAAGTGTAGGCAGATCGACAACTGTCCACACTCCATTCACACTGAACTATTAGGCAGACTTTAGTAAGTGCCAAGGTAGCTGCCAGCTAACTGCAAATCTGCAAACACATAAAGTGTCTGCTTGCCGAAGGGGCACCTACGGGGAGTGGAAAGTAATAACAGAACTGATGCCGTGCGGGCGAGTCTGGTCCTCAGCAGCCCGAGACAGGATGCAGCAGGCCTTCCCAGGTCGGAGCTGACTCAGGCTGGTTCACTGTTTACCTTGCCCTCTTCAGTTGGTGGGATCACACCTGGCAGTCTCTGCGAAAGCCCTCTTCAGCTTCATAACTGTCTCTCTTCTGTCACCAGCAGAGACATTTGACTACTACACCAAACTTCAACAGAACTTCCAAGTCAACTGTAACATCACAGAACTCGCACTCTGTAGACACATACTTAACTATTTTAAATGTGATCCTTGCAACCAATTGCAAAAGTCAAACTCAGTACCTCTAAGCAAATGCCTGTCTAAATTCAGAAAATGTATAATGCAATTATCAAGACTCAATGAAACAGCAAATCCAACAGATGTTTTTTAAAAAGCTTAGTAGAAAATGAAGCAATAATTAACAGTAATCCATGCTGCCTCTCTACATAATACAAAGTTTATAATCATTTCCAAGGAAAAACAGTAAGGCTTCAGTTTTCAAACTTAAAACTAAAAACAGTGATTAGGGCTTGCTCTGGTGTGGGAAGGGTTAGTTCTGAGTTTGGCTAGACTGATGTGCTTGGGCAAGTCTTTCAGCTTTCTTTTCCAGAAGGAAAAAACCTTGTACGCCTCCAAAATCCTTCAGCCCACATTAACTACTCGTTCTCTAATCCGAACCCCGGGAGAATCGTCACAATGGAAAGACAAACCACCAGAATCTTTAGTTGGAGGCTATTCTAAAGGAAGAAAAAGCATGTAGTGTTTCAGATGCAGATGTACAAAGAGGCCAGTTTTTGATAAATTACATGCATTTTAGTCATACACGATTTCAAGTGATAATACTTTTTTGTGCTTTTATTGGTCCCCAACTAATGACCTAGGAATATAAACATAGAACTGTTTTTAATGTCTAGCGTGGTCCAAACAGCCTTCATTAGAAAGGCAATATTAACAGGTCTAGTAGACATGAGAAGGGTCCCCAAGTCTAACTGTAGTCCAAGCCGAAAGCTATTTTTATTCCCCTTTTTTATTCCAGAATTATTTCCAAAGACTTCATGGGCAAACAAATTCATTCACATTCTTGTTTTACAACCCTAAACCCACTTCAGCACTGAGGGGCAGCAGGAGGGTGGAGTAAATGCCATGAGGCTGTCATAATGCTCATCCGAGGTCTTACTTCTCGCCTGTGCACTACTTTCCCTGCACCGTGTGTTATAAACCAAGACCAGCTGCAAAAACTAGAATGAGAGGATCCAAGAGCAGATATCCATTTCAGTCTGCACTATGTGGAGCACATTTTCGGCATCCATGTGTCTGCTTGGCACAAGACAGGCGATGGCAGAACACCCTGGACGGAGACATCCATGAACTGTCATGCGGAAGGCTGCCCTTCATTTTGAGAGTCGGAAAGATGACAGACTGATTACAGGCTGGGGGACACCCAGAACGGCAGCTGGTGATGGAAGAGATCGACTTCAAGATAAGTCCTGAAAGATAAAATCTACTTTCCGTGTCTTGGGATCGAGTGAAAACTTACCAAAAGTCCTCCATGCAAAAATAAAGCAAGCCGGGCGTGGTGGCACAGGCCTGTAATCCCAGCCTGCGAAATTTAAGTGGCCCTGTCTCATTTAAAAAAAAAAAAAATTGAAAAGGCCTGTCTGGGGGTGTAGCTCTGTGAGAAGGCCCCGGGTTCGATTCCCTGTACCACCAAAATAATGCGTCATGCAGAACGCGTCTTAACACTGCTTGGGATAACAGCGCAAGAAGGGTTCCAAGAAATTCTTGGAGGAAACGATAAATAGCCCAACACAACATTCACTGCAACTTTTAGCCCAAGACAACGTGGGTGTTACGCGCTGCACGTTTGCCAGGAACTGAAAAAGCAGGTCTCTCGAGGTGGGTAACGTGGAGCCGCGTTCCAGGGACACTCAAACCTGCCCCCGGCGCCCCACAGCGCCCGCTAACTTTCCGGTTTCGGGGGGCGCCCGGCGCCGCCCACTCGCCCCCGCACCGGCGCGCCAGGCCGCGCGAAGCCCCGCGCAGCTCGCCGACCCTCCCGGCCCGCCCCGCCCCGAAGCCGCGCGGACGTCCCCCGCGCCCGCCCGGCCGCTCACCCAGAACTTTCTTCTCCGCGTCCTCGCCGCCCGCCGCGCCCGCGGGGCCCGCGGCGCCCTTCGGCGGGTCCGGGGCGGCGGGGGCCGCGGGGCTCGGGGGCGCCGGGCCCGGGGGCGCCGGCGGGGCGGGGGCGGGCGCGGGGGCGCCGGCGGGGGCCTCGCCCGCCTCGCTCATGCCGCCGCTGCTCGGTCCTGCTGGTGGTCGGCGCTCGGGCGGCTGCGCGCGGCTCGGCGGTCTTCCTGCCCGGCGCGCGGCCGCGCGCTCTTTAGGCGGGGAGCGGGGGGCGGGGCCGGGGGCGGGGCCGGGCGGGCGCCTCATTAGCATTAAAGGCGCCCGCGCCCTCCACGGCCCAACGGCAGGGTGCGGGTGGGGTGGTCCGACCCCGAACACTCCGCACCTGCGTCCGACCCCGGGGGCGGGGAAGCGGGCATGCCACCCTGGGGGCGAAACCCTCTGTACCCAGTGCTCGCCGAGCAGCAGGCGCTACGCTTGCCGCAGCCCTTGAGAACGGAGCAGTAACATTTTAGGACTGTTGGGCAATTTAGCCCTGAAAGGTGACTTAGGGATAATGTCATCTACAACCCACAGGTGAGAACATCGAGGTCCAGACCTCGGAGAATTAATGTAAGTTCACACATTACACCGATCTAAACGCGACAGAAATGCGCCGTTCCTACGTATTTAATAGTGTGCATGGAAAAAAATGAATAAACTCTTTGCTGCCTGCTGCTCCAGGTGCCTCCTCCAGCTGGCGAAAGTTTGCGCAGCGAGCCCGGCAGCCTCCGGGACGAGGGTGGGGAGAAACGCCCCCAGCGGAGGCGCGCAGGGCCGCGGCCGGGCCGGCCGGGTGCGGGGCGTGCTGGGGCCGAGGCCGGCAGGCGCCGCTTCTGGCGGGCGCCCCGTGGACGGTCCCCTTCGGCCAGGAACCCGACGTCCCGGAGGCCGCGTCCTGCTTCGCGAGCTTCCCAGAGCTCCCGTGGCGAGCAGATGAGATTGTCATGTGTCACTAGTGTCTGGTCCAGCCAAAACTCCCGCCCCCCGCCCCCCGCCCCCAAACTATTTATTCACTTTCCCCCGGGATGAGTGCGCTGCTGCCCGCGTCAGGACGGGGGCTGCCGAGTGCCGCGGGATGCCGGCACCGAGCGTGCGAAAACCAAATTCTTCTGCATACGTGTAGTCATCTGCATATTCATTGTTAACGTGAACCCACCCTACCTCCTTGCTTTCTCAGTGTATCTATGATAAAAACAAATTTAAAAAATAAAGTCTTAGAAATAGAAAAATATGAAACTTTGGATTTTTCTATGTCATTCATATATATGTTGGTGGTCTTCAAACCCCTAAATGTTAGATTTGTATTTTTGTTTTACTTTGATGTAAAATATGCAGTAATGTTACAGAAAGTTATGTACTTAAAAATGGTAGTATGATTCTAAGCATAATTTAATTTTTAAAGATTATGATCTTAAATTATAAGCATGATTTATTCACGTGAGGATGGCTATTGATTTTCTTTTCCAATTAACTGATTATCATTGCTATTTGCCATTCAGAAATGGGTGACAAGGGGAAAAACAAATGAGAGGAGTTGACCTCTTCAAACTGGGTCAGCTGTCAAGCCTTTAAAAAAAAAAATTCACCCTTGGGAAAAAAATGCTTGGTGAACAGGTGTGGTCTCCAACCTCTGAAGAGCTAAAATAATTACCAGCGCACTCTGGGAGTTCCTAGAATTTGGGCTGGAGTGGATCCGAAAAAGACTCATGATTTTCATCCAGAAAAAGCAGCTGAGAATTCTAGCACTGTGCTCCATAAATCTAGAGAGAATCGAAGAGAAAGAACATGACCTCTGTCATTTTAATGCGCAAACTAAAAAGTGATGTGTGCAGATGTGCACACATTCATTCCTTCACTTGCTCACTGATTCACATATACATTCGCATAATTACTAAGTACACACTAGGTGCCAAAGTGCTAAATTATGTGTATTTACGGTTGATCACAATGAGACTAAGATTTATATGTGAGGTTAAGTATTTTCTTGCTATCATTTCTACAGCAGAAAAATGTCACTACTTCTCAAATTTGAGATTAACTGGACCTGAAAACAACAAAGAGGATCATAATCCAACTACCCACAACAATCATTTTTAAAGAACGACAAGTTGGGTCATGAAAACAAAAGCCGCTCTATTCCCAGCACGAACGAAGTTAAAGTCTGCACAACTGTTGGCAAGTGGAGGGAGGACACACCAGAGAGGCTCTGCTGGGCACCTCTGGCCCCAGCCCGAAGTCAGGGAGGGGTGCTCAGGGTTTCTCCTGAAGAAGCCGCTGGAGTCATAAAAACTCTGGGAAGCGGTCAGCCTTTCAAGGCCAGATCCACGTTCTGGGATACTCAAAGTGAATGCAATTTAGAGAGCCCTTCAAAAAAGCCA
Source organism: Hystrix cristata (assembly GCA_004026905.1). Lineage (NCBI taxonomy): Eukaryota > Metazoa > Chordata > Mammalia > Rodentia > Hystricidae > Hystrix > Hystrix cristata. Next base: position 9,762 of record PVJO010025240.1, on the reverse strand, counting down.
GGTGTGGCAGTGCACACCTGGAGTCCCCAGCACCCCAGAGGCTGAGGCAGGAGGATCGCCGCAAGTTCAAGGCTGCCTGGGCTGCATAGTGAGTTCAAGGCCAACCTGAACTACACAGCAAGACCCTGTCTCAAAAATAAAAATAAAAAATAAAGGTAAAATTATGATAGTGAAATTGCTAGGGCCACTGGCAAAGAATTAGAAGGGTCCACACAAGGGTCTTTCTCCCTGCAAGATGGGACCCCGGAAGCTCATCACCTTCATGTCCAGCCCACACCTGTGCCAGCTGCCTCTGGCAGCAGCTTCCTAGGCTCCCCTGGAAGCAGCTTCGAACCTCCATCTGCCCACACATCTTCCTGTAACTGCCTGGAAAATAGGGGTCTCCGCCCCCTCCGCTTTCTACACCTGAAGTGTGCCGGGAAGGAGATTCTGGGAAATGTAGTTCCTGACTCCGAAGAGGCTAAGGATGATGAGAAGTTGCCCTAAGACTATCCAGCTTCTGACCCTAAGGAAGAAAATACCAGGAATTGACTGAGGAGGTTCGGGAGACCACAGGCCTTTGGAGGACCTGGAGTTTCAAGTAAGGCAGCATTGACACATTAGCGTTGGAAACTAGAAAACGGTGACATTTTCCTTAAACCTGATTGGTGCTAGAGCGACAAATGCAGAGAGTAGTCCACTTGGAGTCAAAAAGTAGGATAAGAGACCTAAATAGAAGAGTAAGAGTGTTTCCAGCAATGTTTGGTGGGCAGGGGGACCCTGACCATTTTATTCTATTTGGCATTCAGTGAGAATGTAGTCAGTGTGTCTATGAATCGTCCCCATCAGGTGTGAGGACATCACGCAGAATGAGACAGGAGGGGCTGGGGATTTAGCTCAGAGGTAGAGCACTTGCCTTACAAATGCAAGATCCTGAGTTCAATCCCCAGCACCCTCCCCCCCAAAAAAATTGATTTGGGTACATTTTTCATAACCCAATATAGCCTAGATATGTATTATCATTTCTACATGTAGTCAAGGTGAAAATAGTGCAGCCGGGTATGATGGCACACACCTGTAATCTCAGCATTCTGGGGGGCCGAGGCAGGGAGATCACAAGTTTGAACCCAGCCTGGGCAGTTTAGCAACTTTCTATATCCTGTCTCAAAAGTTTCAGGGGAGAGGGTGTAGCCCAGGGCAAAAGCCCTGTGTTCAATCTTCAATACCTCAAAAAAAATTAGTGATGTTTTTATAATCTCTGGCACTATCTTCAAACCTTAGTATGTATTTTACACTTACACATCTCAATTTGGGCTCACCACATTTAAAGTACTCAGTGTGACATAAAGACAAAGAGGTACAGAAGATATTAGGTAAAAGATAATATTCATAAAAGAGGAGAACTAGAAAGGGAGAAGGGGGAACAGAAGGAAGAGAGAAAGGAAAGAAAGGGGAAAAATGGAAAAATACAGATAAACCTGCTGTAAATAAGGAAGGAAGGGAATAAAAGGGAGGGATGGGAAGGGGGGAACCAAGATACATCATGTACAGGTACAAAATAACCATGATAAATGTGATCATTACATATACGATGTACCAATACATGGTCTTGGTTAAAAAAAAAAGTCTATCATTTATATGAAAAAAATAAATAAATAAAGTACTCAGTGTGAAAGCCAGGCGGGGTGGCCCACACTTGTAGTCCCTCTGGAGGCCGAGGCAGGAGGATCGCTGGGAGTTCAAGGCCAGCCTGAACCGCACAGCGAGACCCGGTCTCAAAAACAAAAACCAAACAAAAAGAGCAACCCGAGTCTCCCTGCAGTCCGCATATTTTGCTGTAAGTGTTCTCGCTTTCTGACTTTGAACGTGGAGGTGCTCCGGCTGTCTAAGTGTGCAGTAACTGGCATCCAGGAAAACGCCAGAGCCGGGCAGAGAATCCGTCACACTGACCTCGCGGTAGAGATCCAGCGAGGCTCCCTGGCCCCTAAACCGCGTGGATCTTTCCAGTTACGGCCTCCGGAAAGGAAACCAAACAGCTGCGGGCAGCCTTTTGGGACTCATTTTCTGAAACGGCAAATAAAATACACTCTCTTTTTCCCGCAGAAAGTTTCCTCCTGCTTCTTCCATACGTGTTGTCTCTTTTTCCCCTCTTTTAATCCGCTTGTTTTATTTGTTCTTTTAATATTCTATTAACTTCCCTTTGTGTCATTGTTTAGGAACGAAATCTCGCGGATCGTGTAATCCGTGTTCTTGTCTAGAAGACGCGATGTGTTTGTTTTTTGTTCAATGTGATGATTCTTCCAAGTGCACTCTGACCCGGAAGAGAAACAAGGAAAAGCACACGATGTGTCTCTTCTTGAGTTTTTACTCCTTTAATTCTTCCTCTTGTTCGGTACTGGGCTGCACACCTAGGACCTTCACACTGAGCTACACCCCCAATCCCACCACCGCACCCCACATCTCACCGTGTAGCTCAGGCTGGCATCCAGCTCACCATGTAGCTCAAACCAGCCCGAACTCTCAGTGATCCTCCTGCCTCAGCCTCCAGAGTGCTGGGATTACAGGCAGGAGCCATCACGCCCGGTGCCCCTCACTTTTTTTGAGACAGTCTCACTAAATTGCCCAGGCTGGGCTCAAATTTGACATCCTCCTGCCTCAGCCTCCCAGAGTGCTGAGATTACGGGCATGCACCACCACACCTGGCTCTCTTTTCTTTTCTTTAAATTGATCTCTTTGTCCTAGCACATATTTAGTCCCAGCACTCTGGAGGCTGAGGCAGGAGGATCGTCGCAAGCTTGAGGCCAGGCTGGGCTACATACGCAAATTCGAGGCCAGTTTGAACTATATAGCAAGACCCTGTCTCTAAATTGTTACATGCAAATGGCACGATGTATTATGGTCTAGAAGTTTCTATAATTTTGGATAAATTTTAATTAAAAATATTTTTAAAAACAAAAAAATTGGGGTTGGGGATTTAGCTCAAGTGGTAGAGCACTTGCCTAGCAAGTACAAGGCCCTAAATTCAATCCCCAGCAGCCTCCCCCCAAAAAAAGTCAAAATAAAAATGTAAAATTGAACGAATTGAACTTTTCCTTAGTCAGGTTTTCACTGGATCCCATTACCATCCTTACTAGCTCACTGCAATGATCTAGTCAGTACTTAACCTTTCCAAGATGTCTAGTTGGGTTTTGATGTTCCCCTGACATGGAAACCTGGGAGCTGAGATTGAGAAAATTAGAAAGGAGAAACTGCAAAAGAGAAGTATTAGTCGATACACCATCAGAGCTGGGCGTAGTGGCACACATCTGTAATCCCAGCACTCAAGAGGCTGAGGCAGAGGGATCTAGGCCTTTTCTTAAAACAAAACGAATAAACTTTGTTTTAAACAAGAGACCTTGTTTTAAAACAAAACAAAACAAAACACTATCAGAGTTTTGATTTCCATAAAATGAGGTCATAAAGTTGAGGAAAAAAGTATATACACACCCAAATTGTGACAAAGTAGCATTATTTGCTCACGTAAACCTAAGAATGTATTTATTTGGATATTTTGGGCTAAATATAGACAAGAAGAGTAACATTTACCTCTTTCAAGTGTTTATTTCTCCAGAAATCTTACTACAAACCAGGTGTGGTAGCACACGCCTGTAATCCTAACGCTCAGGAGGCTGACACAGGAGTATTGTGGGAAAAAGAAGAGAGAGCTGGATGTAGGGGCCCTTCCCTGTAATCCCAGCACTCAGGAGGCTGAGGCAGGAGGATCACTGAGAGTTTAAGGCCAGTCTGAACTGCATATCAAGACCCTGTCTCAAAAAAACAGGGGACAGGAGGGGGAGCTTACCACATTTTAAGAAGCAAGAAGCCCTTCCTAGTTTTCTTCCTTTTATTCCGACTTTGCCTAACTCCCTCGCATGCACTACTATTGGTCTTTTCACACGTGAGGGGTGGGGGGCGGAGTTTGGACACGTGTATGGGGGAGACCTTTGCTGGTTCGGTGTCTTAAGGCTGCTGTAATACAATATCACAGACCAGATCACTTACAGACTTCAGAGGCATGTTGCTCCTGGGTCTGGAGGCTGCCATGGTGGCAGATTGGGTGTCTGCCAAGGGCCAGGGTCTCATAGACCACACCTGTGTATCCCAAACTCCCTCAAGCCTCTTTTTACTGTTTATTATTTTTCTTTCATTCTAAGGATGGAACCCAGGACCTTCACACTAACCTCCATCCCCAGTCCTTTTGAAATCAGAAAAAAATTTGAGACAGAGTCTCACTGAATCTCGAAAGTGCCCAGGGTGGACTCAAATTTTCAATCCTCCTGCCTCAGCCTCCCAGAACGCTGGGATTACAGGCGTGTACCATGCCTGATTGGGCCTCTTTTATAAAGGTACTAATCTTATTTGTGAGAGAGCAGAGCGCTCCTGACCTAACCAAATCCTGAGGCCTCACCTTCTACCACCATCACCCGGATGACTGGGTTTCAGATAGGAATTGGGGGTTACAAGGGTTCAGATCCCAGCACCCCAGTCCTTCTGTGTCTACTGTGACCTACAGTTACATGTCAGCCTCTTGCACATTTTGAGGAACACATCCACCCAATACTGCTTCACTTTGAGACATGTTGGTTAAAATAGTTTTAGTAAAATAACGTTTTCTTTAAGCGTATTCCTTTTTTTGGCAGGGGGAGGTGCTGGGGATCGAACTCAGGACCTTGTGCTTGCTAGGCAAGCGCTCTACCACTGAGCTAAATTCCCAGCCCCAAAAAGGATATTTCTATATGGGAATCTTAGGGTGATTTGTAACATTTTCACTCTTGAAGCAATTTTTTTCTTCTGTTCGACTTTCTATGTTTCATTAACAAAGATGGAGCAACTGTAGAGATTTTCAAGATAAAAGCCAATGTACTCAGACTGAGATTTTTGCTGTGTAAACAACAGAGAGGTAAACTTAGCCCAGCACGGTGGTGTCTTGCCCCTAATCTCAGCACTCAGGGGCTATAGCAGGAAGATTGCAAGTTCAAGGCCAGTTTGGGCTTCATATCTAGTTTGAGGCCAGCCTGAACTCTAGATGGTGGGACCCTGTCTCAAAAACAGCAGCAACAAAAATATAGAAGAAAAGGAGGGAAAGGGTAGAGTTAAATTCAAGTACATTAATTTGTAGGAACAAGCTTGCAAGAATCGAGTGGAATAGTTTAACTTTGTTTTAGTGTGTGGGCCTGACGGTATTTGGTATATGTGCTATTAATGTTTTATTGCCAGAGTTTGAGGCCAGCTTGGGCTACATAGTGAGTTCAAAGCCAGCCTGAACTACCTAGTGACTTTGTCTCAAAGCAAACAGCTGGGGATTTATCTCAGTGGTTAGAGTGCTTGCCTTGCAAGCACAAGGCCCTGAGTTCAATCTCCGGTACTAAAAAAACAAACAAACAACAACAAAAAACCCACAAAAACCTGTAGGTCAGGAGGCAGAAAATATTAAGAAGTATGTCATAGTAAAGACATACATATTATACAGTCCGACTTCAGATGCTTCCATTCTGCAGTATCTCAATTTTGTTAGTCCCTATTATATTCAAACTCAACCTATAATTACTATGTAATGAACCATCCCACTAATGGTGAAGCAGAGGATCTGACATTTAAAGGGAACCATCGGGCACCTGGGGCCCCGAGGAAGTAGAAGCAAGTGACGTTATTGACTTGCACTGACTGGCTATCTCACTATACTAAGAGTAGAACATGACACGAGTTAACTTGTACCAAGAAGTGTCTCTGTTTACCAGCGTCGGCGTGCAAGGTGAGCAACGCAGTGATCTGAGACACCCACAGTCTTGGCGGGCTCAGGCTTGGCGGGAGGCCAGATGTCGCCTTGACTCTTGGTGCAACACCCTCAGGCACGGATGCACCTAATCACTATTTTACCGCCAGGCCAGACAAGAAATCTGGTCTACAGCATGTTTCACGTTCACGCCATCACTCAGCTCTTCTGCATGCCTCAGAGGACAGCTCACTCTGACTGCCGCTCGACAGGTATAACTAGACATACCTCGGTCTTAATTTCTGACCTCAATGTATTCTGGTCCCTCCAGATCACTCGGCACCTTCCTGGCCTCTATTATGCTGGAACTCTTAAGCAAGCCGTGCATACCTGCAGAAATAGGCCACCCCTGTGCTAGCAAGACGGAGGTCTGTGGAACAGGCTGGATTGAACTCTCTGATCCCTCTTCCTCCAAATGGGGACCACAGTCACAGCGAGACTTCTGGAATCAGAGGCCGCCTCTGTCCTCACCGAAGGGACAGGGAGGAACAAGGTGGCCCCCTGAAATGTCCGAGGCCCGCATTCAGGGCTGGGGATTGGAAGCGATGGGGACACGGAGGTGCGGCCGGATGTGCTGGGAGGCGGGCCTGGGGCGGGAGGCAGTCTGAGGCGCCGCCTGGGAGGTGTGCAGAACTCCCGCCCGGGCCTGCCTTCCCTCTCGGCTTTCTGGGCCGCCTCCCTCCACCGTGTCCCTCTTCTGTGTGCTTCCGCTTTGGAGCCAGGAAGTGCGGTAGTCAAGCCTTCATTCAGGGGCAATTTTGTTGGAAAGTTATGCGTGAAGCTACTTGCCTGCAGTGTCCTTCATCTTCTCACCTGCTTCCATTCCATCGACTTCCTGGGCTTGGACTCAGGGAAGCCAAGAGGAAAAGAAAGGGCGCGTGCAAATGGAACAAATGACAAGACTGCAGCTGCTTCTCTAGCTTTAGATATACTGATTTTCATACATATATAACTTCTTGTTTCCATCTCACACGCCAGGCTTAACCTCGATTTCCACCTTGGCTCTGCTAGCCCAGCTCCATTTCAATTTCCAATTTCATTTATGTAAATTAAACGGCCTGTTATTTAGGCCACAGTGGAAGAATTGTAGCGAATTCTGACCAATTGGGTTTGTTTCTGTGATTTTCCTTTTCCTTCTTCCCAAAAGAAAGCCATGACCTTGGCAGTTCGTGGTCTGCAGGGCTGAGAGCAGAAGCTGTTTCAAAAGGACTTCTCCTTCTGTTGTACAAATCCAGGCCCTCGGGAGCCCCGTGCCGGGTGCGCAGGTCGGTATCGTTTGGTCTTCGTGTCTCTGAGCAGGGCGAGCGGGGTCGAGGCAGCCTGGGAAAGAGGCAACAGGTTACTGTGGGCTACTGGGCGTGCGGCCCGGACCTCTGTGCCCCTGGAACAGCTTTGTATTAGTCACCTTTCTAGAGTCAATGGTGTTTGTAAGAGAGCAGATTCAACACAGGACATTTATAAGTCACAACATTCACCCACAAGCCCAATGCAGGAAGAGTGCCGCATGTCCATCTATGCACTGGAGACCCAAAAGATCCAATCAGGGGCTGGGAGCCCACAGCACTGTCCCATGTACGTCCGCGTCTGCACAAAATGGGTGAAGAAATCTTTACTGGAACCAGGATACGATGCTCACAGCAGAGATGACAACCAGAGCTCCTCTGAAGCAACAGCAGCCATCCTCGACGACAGCAAGGCCCCGAGCTCCTTCCTCAGCAAGGACAGCCGAGTTCCTTTCGGCAGAACCAGCCGCAGCAGAGCTTCTCCTGGGAAACAGCCTGCCGACTAGCTTCGGCTCCCGTTCTGCTTTATGTTGCATCAGCAACAACCCTCAGGTGGATCCTCCATGGCCAGCATCACACCAACTCAGTCCAGCTGGGCGTTCTGGTTCAAGCTGGCCACAATAAGTCCACCACAGACTTTGGGGTTTTTTTTGTTTAGTTGTTTGTTTGTTTATTTTTGAGGCAGGGTCTCACTAGGTAGCCCAGGCTGGCCTCAAACTCATAGCAATCCTCCTGCCTCAGCCTCCCAAGTGTTGGGATTATAGGCTTCTACGAAGCCCTCTGGCCTCTGGCTTCTGCTTGGGTTCAGCCTTTGGGAGGTTGTGGAAGGAAAGCAGAGGAGGAGAAGAACGAGATGGGGATATTTATTTCCAAGAGTCCCTCCCTGAGGGTCGAAGGGCCGCTTTACTAAAGGCAGCAGATCCTAGGAAACAGCCTTCCCATCAAGTTGGTTCCTTCAGGCTGAGTCCCAGGAGCCACTTCTTTTCCAACCGCATAAACTGAGGAGTTTGGGCTGGGGATTTAGCTCAGTGGTTAGAGCACTTTCCTTGAAAGCACAAAGCCCTGAGTTCAAGCCCTGGCACCCCCCCAAAAAAAGAAAAAAAAGTTTCATTGTAGTTGTTAAATTCCTAATTAGCCCATAATCCTGGCACTCCAGGAGGCTGAGGCAGGAGAATCACAGATTTGAGCCCACCCTGGACAAGTTAAGCAAGACCCTATCTTGGAATGAAAAATTAAAACGGTCTGGGGATGTTGGTCAGAGTAAAGGGCCTGGGTTCAATCCCCAGTAGTGAAATAAATAAACAAAAAAACCTACCTCAACCAATTTCCTTTTATTATGCTTTGTTTTGGGGGGGGGCAGCACCGACTGATCTATTATGAGACTTTGGTAATAGATTTATTACCTATCTATCTATTATCTAAAAGACAGTGAACTATAGTCTCCATCTTTCATGTGTGTTATGTCCTTTTCCGGAATTACCAGAATTACTTGTATAGCTATGTCAGAGGCATGAGTAGATCACAATTTGTAGCACCAAAGCCAAATCAACTTCATATTTTTGTTTGTTTTTTGTTGTTGTTATTTTAGGGGTTTTGTTTGTTTGTTTTGTTTTGTTTTAGGTAGGATCTTGCCATGTAGTTCAGGCTGCCCTCAAACTCACTGTGTAGCCCAGGCTGGCCTTGAACTCACGGCGATCTTCCTGCCTCAGCCTTCCAAGTGCTGGGATTACAGATATGCCCCACCAGGCCCAGCCTTGTTTTGTTTTGTTCTTGAGACAGTCTCCATATGTCATCCAGGCTGGCCTTGAACTCATTTTGATCCTCCTGTCTCAGCCTCCCCAATGGTGCAATTACAATCCTGTGTCTCCATGCCCAGTTCAACTTGATATTTCAACAGTGAAAGCCCCATGACATGGGGAAGCCTCGCTCTAGTAACCATACGGGGACTCTGGTGTGGGATTGAGTGTGCATTCTCAGAAGTCCCTGGTGCTAAGTGCCTGGTGGATAGTGAGTGTTAGATGCCAGCCCAGACGGCACACAACTCAATTACGTTCACAGCCCAGATCTGCCGCCCGGGCGGACACCGAGACAAAGCAATCGGCCTAGCAGACCAGGTCTACCAGGCCCACCATTAGGTTAACGCAGCTCTAGTAGGTTGAAACAGCTCAATTAGATTCACAGCCCAGGCCCGCCACCTGGGCACAGCTGCTCAGAATCACAGCTGAGCGGCTCAGGACCGCAGCTGCTCAGGATCACGGCTCAGTGTCTGCGGCGACTCGGGACCACAGCTCGGCGTCTCAGGAGCTCGGCGTCTCAGGATCTCGGCGTCAATGGCCAGACTCCACGCAGAAGTAAGGCAGCGGAGACCGGGCGGAGGAGAGAGGGAGCCGGCGGGCTGGCGACGCTCGCCGTGGAGATGTTACAGCTCTTTTGTGATGTCCCGGCTCCTCCTCTTCTCTCGAGCGAATGCGGCCGCGAATGGCTCGGAGAGTTGCCTTTTATCCCTTAGTCGCCGCCCCTTTCGTGACGTTGGAGGTTCGAAAAGTGCGCGCTTAGGATTGGTCCTTTCTGTATGGGGTGGTTGGGTGGTGGGTAACGCCCCTGAGCAAATTGGCGCGACGGACCTTGTTGAGGACCCTAGTCGGGGGGAGGGGCCATTGTTTCGGCGGGAAATTCTGGCATAGAGAA